>CM039579.1:33428876-33536625 GCA_022457205.1 Saccharum spontaneum | reverse complement strand
TGGGCAAGGCATCTCGTTGGGTGTTGTAATAAAGTTACTACCGATACTTCTCTACTAATGGTATGTAATAATGTTACATAAGATTTGAGATTTGAAAAATTGGTTTATAACCTAAGTTATTGTAAGACTTCCGCTACTTTACTCTGTTGAATATTTTGAATAAACTGTTGTAATATTGCAATACTCCTGTGATTGGATCATGTTCGGAGGAAAGCAGGCCTTTTAAGTTATGGTGAACATAAGTACGACTGTCAGAGGTCATTATGGCAATGACGTGTACTTGTGGGCCATCATAATTAGGAGGTTCTGTGACACTAAGACACCCAACATCTATGGCTTTGAGGTACGCCTCCATTCGGATTTTCCAATATGGAAAATCATCCCTCTCAAAGGTGGAAGGTGGTCCTTCCCCGTTAGACATCTTGCTCTAGGCGGTAAAGCCTAAAAAGGAGCAACTCGGCTCTGATACCAATTGAAAGGATCAAGATGCCCAAGAGGGGGGTGAATTGGGCTTTTCTAAAATTAATTGCAAGAACTAAATCCTACAAGCCAAAGTTCACCCCTAGTGCCTACAAGTGTTCTTTGTGATTCTACCGGTAAAAGTTTTGCACCCTAAGTTCCAATCCTAGTCTAGCATGGTAATTCTAGGAAAGTAAACCGAGCAATGAAAGTAATACGAGAAAGTAAATGCTTGAAAGTAAGGACAAGGAACACAGTGATGTTTTCCCGAGGTATCGGAGAGTCGCCACTCCCCACTAGTCCTTGTTGGAGCACCCGCGCAACGGTGTAGCTCCCCCTTGATCTGCGCAAGGATCAAGTGCTCTCTATGGGCTGATTCTTCGACACTCCGTTGCGGTGAATCGCCCAAAACCGCTCACAAGATGAGTTGGGTCATCCACAAGCTCCGCCGGATGATCACCAAACTCCCGATCACCACCAAGCCGTCTAAGTGATGGCGATCACCAAGAGTAACAAGCTAGAACTCACTTGACCACAACAAGCCTAATGAGAAGATGGATGCACACTTGCTACTCCCTAGTCACTAGTGAGGGACTCTCAAGTTTTGATTCTCAAATCACTACCCTCACTAGAGCTCTTGCACTCCCTTGCACTCCAAAGGTGTTTCTTAGCTGAACAAATGAGAAAGAGACCTCTAAAAGAGGTGGAGGGGATGTATTTATACACCCCACAGTCAAATCCAACCGTTACCTGCCAACTCAGCAAAACACGCGATGACCGGACGCGCTGGTCGACGTGACTGGACGCGCCGGTCGATCGTAATGGTCAAGAACCTGAAACACTGGCTGAGTGATCGGACGCACCGATCAAGGGTGACCGGACGCGTCCGGTCGTGCAGGGAGCTTACTGTACTTTGACCTGACGCGCGACCGCGTCCGATCAGTGATGACCGGACGCGTCCGATCGTTATAGTACCTTACCGGAACGTGACCGGACGCGCCGATCACTTCCCAGTCACGTCCGATTAGGTGATTTCCCTCCTGTGACACGTGTCAGCCTGAACACCGCGTCCGGTCCTCACAGGGACCGCGTCCGGTCAATAGCGTTGAGACGCAGTAGCAGTTGTGTACTGACCGGACGCGTCTGGTCAAGCCAGACACCGCGTCCGGTCAAGGGAAAACGTCTCTAAACACTCCAAAACGCAACGCAACTTGAACCAAGTTGCTTCCAACTGAACTTTGAGCTATTTTAGAGCTACCTAGTGCTAAGTTTGACAAGTGTGCACCACATCTAAACAAAAGACTCACCTAGGTCAAGCTACTCGCTCATGCCCCCCTTTATAGTACGGCCAAAGGAAAAAGCGAAGATCCTAACGACTATTCCAAATGTAGCTCAACACCTTGACATCCGGAACTAACCGTCCTTAATCTTAACGTCAATCCTTTGAAAACCGAAACGATTTCCATCAAGAGGCATGAATGCCATAGTGCCCAAAGCAGTTATCGAGTTTCTGCAAAACACACGTTAGTCATGGTAATAAAGCGTTGTCATCAATTACCGAAACCAACTCTCGGGGCCTAGATGCTTTCAGTCCGTCGCTCACTTTTCAGCGCCGATCACTTCCATGACTGCGCCACTTCTTCCCACTTCCGGCGTAAAGGAAAATAAGCGTTTCATCTCCACGAAAACGCCTGAATCCGCCGATGGCGGGAGGGAGAGAGGGTCCCAAACCCATCTCTACCGCTCAAACTCCATCGTCTTCGCAAATGTGCCAACACCAACAAGTGAACATCACAATGTGCAAGTGTGTTAGCATTTTCACAATCATTTTCTTTGAAGGAATTAGGCACTCAACTTGCCTCGCCACTTGATCCTAACACGTATGCAAAGTTAGATCACTCAAGTGGCACTAGATGACCAATATGCAAATAAGTTTGTCCATCTTAATAGTACGGCCATCTATCATAAACCCGGTCATCAACTTCTCTACACACCTATGACCGGTGAAATAGAAATGCCCTAGGATTATACCTTTGCCTTGCGCATTCCATTCCATCTCCTCCAATTGTTGATGCAACACATGCACCAACCATATCACATATGATATGATCCACTTCATATCATCATGTGACCTTGTTGGTCCATCGATCTTGACCTCACTTGCTCTTCACCGTTGCCTCGGTCCATCGGCGCCAAGTCTAGCTCAAGCTTCACCGCCCCGCGGTCCATCGCTCCAAAGCCTCCGACTTGCCCTTCACACTTGCAACCGCTCCATCAAGCCAAGTCCCATCTTGATCTTCGTCACCTTGGTCACATGACTCCATGTCATGTCTCATATGCAATGAGCTCCTTCATGATACCATCACCTGTGGACTAATCCCCTGTGTATCTCATATAAACACAATTAGTCCACCTAAGGTTGTCACTCAATTACCAAAACCAAATAAGGACCTTTCACTCGGGGAAAATAGAATACAGACTTATATATAGCGAATGTGCGACTTTATGAACCTTCCCAGATCCGAATGAGTGGTTGGACTTGGTGTGCAGGTGGCCAAAAGAGGTCTAGGGGGCTCCATGGATCCAAGAGGTAGGGGAGGGGGGCTTGAGTCCCCCCGCCCCACCACTAGATCTGCCCCTAGTTGCATGGTGAAGCCGTTGCCGTTAAAGCGTCGTGCCGGTGCCACTTTGCTAGAGAATCTGTCATCGGCGTCAATGTCGTCATGGTTGTCCGCTGACAACGATAGTAGTAGGAGACGGAGGCAGAGGTAGGCGAGAAGGCTGTGAAAGCCTTGTGCGAGATCTACTGTGGCTAGCTCTCGGTTTCAGTCTTGGAGAGTAGTGAAAGATTTTTTTCTCGATCATTTTTTTTTTAAATTATATAGTTTGGAGGCCACTCAACACTTGTATGGTTAACAGGTTAAGTAACCCAAGTGCAGCCATTGATGAGGACGACGATGACCATGCACTCGCTGTCGTTATGGAATTTTGCTTCCAACTTCTAGCGAAGCTTGTCGGGAAGTTTCTCGAGATGAATGCGAGATGTTGTCCAGATCACTCACCTTTTTGTCGTTGTCTTTAGACATCTTTCTAGTAGATCTTATCGCTTTCTGCCCCCAGTGAATTTGCAAAAAAAAAGTATGTTGACTCCAATTTGGGTCACACACCAACAAAGGCTAGCTCGCCTGAGGCCACACATGTCCTAGCATGCAACGGAGAGAGAGGTCAAAAGAGTGAGGTCGACCGTGCAAATTTGATGCTCGTTCTTGCCAAAAAAATACCATGAACACCTCTTGGAAAGACTCGTCGAGGAGGAGCACAACATGGTTGCACTAGGATCTGCAAGGTCACCAAGAACACCAATGAATCTCACTGAGAAAGGCCCTGATAGTAGGAGTTTAGAAGAGCTAGAGGTAGTAGAAAGTAGTAGTAGATTGAATTTTGATCAATTGTGTGTGGTTAACCCCGATCGGCCATGGTTGTCTGATTGTGTGTGGTTTTATCTCAGTAGGAAATATATCCAAGATATAATCGGCAAGTTTTCTGCAACATCAGAAGTGTTTCCATTGAATTTGAGTTGAATTAGACTCGGACGGCCCATTTCTAAAATTGGCCTAGGTCAACAGCCAGTCAAAACCAGTCTGGACTGGTTTGGTCTTCAGCAGCATGTGCACCGTGGCAGCCAAACCGGTCTAGGCCGGTTTTCTACTTGTTTTGCTCAATTTTTATACATATTGATCCAAAATTGATTTTTTTATTTGATTCTCAAATCTGAATGCAACTTCTCTGAACTCTTTTTGTCAAACACGGGAAATAAAATAAGCTTGTGAAGTTGTGAGTGCTGGTCGGTGAAGAACTACTTCTATTCATATGCGTACGTGGATACTGCTTCGTAATTCAATATCCCATCGGTCGGCGAGCGATCATATAGGGCATATTTGGGGCGTGTTTGGCCCTGTTTAGTTCCAAAATATTTTATGAAAAACAGTAGATTTCCTGTCATATCGAATTTTTGGACGCATGCATGAAACATTAAATATAGATAAAAAATAAAACTAATTACATAGTTTAGACGAAATGGACAAGACGAATCTTTTAAACCTAATTAAGTTATGATTGGACACTAATTATCAAATAAAAAATGCTACAGTAATATTTCGTAAAATATTTAAGAAACTAAACAAGCCAGGTATCTCGCCTTGCCCTCCTGACGTAAGCACCGAGACGCTCGCCCAGCCAAGCGAGCCGTCTTGGCTCTCCCACAATGGCGAGGCAAATCTGGCCATCACAGGTTCCATGGCACGCAAGCAAGGAATCCAAACGCACTAGGGCCTTGTTTGGTTGCCAAAAATTTTGTAAAAGAACAGTAGATTTCTTATCACATCGAATATTTAGATGCATGCATGAAGTATTAAATATAGATAAAAAATAAAACTAATTACATAGTTTAGACGAAATAGACGAGACGAATCTTTTAAGCCTAATTAGATCATGATTAAACACTAATTACCAAATAACAACAAAAGTGTTACAGTTACATTTTACCAAAAATTTTGGCAACTAAACAAGGCCTAACTTGCTTGAAATCGTTTCTCAGCCAGATTACACAGTGTCCAGCAGAGAAACCAAACGCGCCCTAGGTTTCTTGGGCCAGTACTGTGCTGCCTTGCCGAGCAAGATCTCCGAACGAGTATGGCCGTTTGGTTTTCTTGCCTGCTGTCTCGGTTGTTTGTGCTAGCAAGATTTCACTTGCTTTTGTGGGGAGGGGGGGAGAAAAACCTTGCCGGCCTGGACGAGTTTCTCATTTGCGCAGGCAGGGCAAGGTGAGGTCAGGTAAGGTGGCTCTGGCAAGCGCGCCCATAGATATTCGAATTTCCCTTTCCCTGTTCCTGCTGGTGTGTTTCTCTGAAGCGGTGAAGTGTGTTTTATCGTGTTTTAGCTGCAGTTCCCTAATCCTCTCGAAGCGTATCTGTGTAACCGTGTTATTTTGCACAGCTGAACCGCAGAGCCATTGCAAACCGGTGGTGCACAGGCACACAGGAGTATGGCGTAGCCGCAGCCCGCAGAACCGGAGAAGGGGCGATGTGGCACCCCGCGTCAAAAAAAAAAAACTGCTTATATGGAGCATATGTGTACGCGTAGCATATTTTTTAAGTTTTTGTCCTCGCTTCATGTAAAATGGTTAACCCGAAGACGCTTTCTTTCTCGTTTCGTGTAAAAAGGTTAATCCGAAGGTGGTATATTTGAAATGTGTTGGGGGTGTTACGTCCCCCCTCCCCCGGCGCCACTTGGGTCACATGGGCCAACTTCACTACTAGCCCTCCGCAGCTCAGGAACACCCCTTGGTACACCCCTCTACGGGCAAGTGCAGCAAGGGTTGATGTTCTGAATACCATTATCAAGCTCCGCACGTGGAATGGGCCTACATACGCATAGCACATCTCTTACGTTTTCATCCTCGCTTCGTGTAAAATGGTTAACCCAGAAGCGCTACGTTTGTAAGAAGAATTATAAGAGCATCTCCAACAACTCTCCTTTCTCATCCCCTATCCCATAAACCTATCATATTGGGGGAGATAAGCCAAATCTGATGCCCCAACAACTCCCTTTTTCCATCATCTTTTTATGGTGATCATGAATATCTTTCCCATCTTCCCTCAAATAAAGGGGAGTTATATTTCCCCCAATAGCCGGGACCCACCTCCAACTGTCACTTCTCTCTCCTGTGACGTTGGAGATGGGCTTGGTGGCCGGTTGAAGACGCATTCATAAAAAGCTTTACTCCGGCGGCTATGGTCATCGTGGACCCGAGGTGGAGAGAGGTGGGCCCCATATATTGGGGGAGATTATTGGTGATCTGTTGGAGCATCTCCCTCAATAGTCTAAAAAAATAGTATTAGTGATCATCAATATCATTCTATCAGGAATAAATTATTGGTGAGCTATTGAAGATGTTGTAAGCTAGCCCTTACCCTCCTAAATTTCGAATGTGGTACTAAACCAATCAACCGCAACAGCACAACAGCCAGTTGACTAATACCCTGTTCGTTTCGCTGATTTATTATGGCTGAAAGTACTGTTCGCTAGTTTGTTGTGAGAGAAAAACATCGTTGGATGGTTGCTGATTCTGGTGATACAGCGAAACGAACGGGGTGTAACTTTACTGCTGTTACATGCTACACATGGGCTGGCGTGTTACAGGCAAGCCGCGGATCCGCACCCACTTGAGATGATGGGCGCTCTCCGTCCGCGTCTTTGCACATCATTACTCGACTACCGTATGTTGTACTACGTGCTCGCTGCGCGTCGTGTGGTCGTTGTGGAGGGAGGACATCGTGGTAAATGTCGGTGGAAAATCGCAGAGCACAGTGAATGTCTTGAATGCAAACAAACAGGGGGAGCAGAGCGGTAGGAGGGCACGCGTAGCTACACGATTTAATGGACGCATCAGAAGGATTCCAGCTGTTCAGCCAGAGCCCAGAGAACCGCACAGCACTACACTTCGTCTCGAGCAGACGACCGGTCGCTCTAGGCTCTCGCCGCCAGTCGCCTCTGGGCTTGACCCTTGAGCCAGCTGCTGCGTTCAGCCATGGAGAACGGCGAGGGAGGCGGAGGGGAGTACACCAAGGACGGCTCCGTCGACCTCCGCGGCAACCCCGTCCTCCGCTCCAAGCGCGGTGGCTGGACCGCCTGCACCTTCATCGTCGGTACGCACTGTACATTTTTCGTCGTCAGAGAGATTCAGAGCCAGCTAGCGGCGCTCTCTCGTTTCTCCGGCCGGCCGGCCGGCCGGCGGCAATGTTTCGCCGCCGGGATTTGCTTCGCGTGCCCATGGGCCATGGATCTATGCTGTTGCTGCGCATGCATATGCAGTGTACGAGCTGTTCGAGCGAATGGCGTACTACGGCGTGGCGGCGAACCTGGTGGTGTACCTGACGGAGCGGCTGCACCAGGGCACCGTCCAGGCCGCCAACAACGTCACCAACTGGTCGGGCACCGTCTTCCTCACGCCGCTCCTCGGGGCATTCCTCGCCGACGCCTACCTTGGCCGCTACTGGACCTTCGTCGCCGGCTCCGCCGTCTACCTAATGGTATGTACGTTGTCGCTAGTAATTAGTAATTACCCCTCCTGAGTCCTGACTAACTAGTTATTACGTTCATTAATTTGTTTGCCATTACAGTACGTTTCAAAAATAAACCGTTCGCAAGTTAATTCTTGGATTCTTTATTTCTATAGCCGGTGGATATTTTTTTGGTTTATGTGGATCCTAGAAAAGGGAGTGAACCTCCTGTTAAATTTGAAAACAAATTACCCTGCAATAAAATGAGATATTACTTTCATGTTTTGCGCAATAATTACGTGTTGAATGCCTGTCACTTTTGGACACATCCATCCATTCCAACCAGCTGATGAGCAACTACTTTGTGGGATTAAAAAAAAAGTTACAGGTTGAGAAGGCAGAGCACCAGATGCCTTCTATTTTCTATATAAAAAAAGCGCATCAGATGCCTTTGTGTCAAATACTCCCAACCGTCCAAGAAAAAGCATTTAATGTTTAAGTTTTGTCCTAAGTCAAACTACCAAATTTATAGAGAAAATTGTTAACATTTATGACACCATATACATCTGGCCCTTGTTTAGATTGAAGATTTTTTCAACCTGATGAATAGTACCACTTTCGTCTTATTTGACAAATATTGTCCAATCGTGGACCAACTAGGCTCAAAAGATTCATCTCATGATTTTGAACTAAACTGTGTAATTAGATATTTTTTTACCTACATTTAGTACTCTATGCAAGCGGCTAAAAATTGATGTGATGGAGAGAGAGTGAAAAAACTTGGAATTTTGAGGTGATCTAAACAAGGGGCTGTTTCGTTTCATGATGAATCTAACAATAATTATTTGATAATATGATTATTAGTAGTCTTTTGTGTAAAATTGGTTAAATTTTAGACAAATTGACTTAGAACAAAATTGGGATGAAGGTAGCATGACTCAATAGAAGCTTATCAGTTTATATTAACAGTAAATATAATATCTCTGTAGAAAACTCCGTACAAACATACAGATTTCAGACAGCTACTCTTTTTTTTTTTGGAGTATCATTCAGGGTGTGTTTAGATGGGGTGAGTTGGGGTGAAAAGTTACTGTAGCACTTTTCGTTGTTATTTGGTAAAATTTGTCCAATCATGGATTAATTAGACTCAAAAGATTCGTCTCGAACTTTACAGACAAACTATGTAATTAGTTTGTTTTTTTACCTACATTTAATGTTTCATGCATGCGTTTAAAGATTTGATGTGATGGGTGGAAGAGGAAATATTTTGGGTTGCTGTAGTAAGTGAACGCGGCCTCAGAGAGCTATTACTGTATAGCTGTTGTAGTTGTTGCCCGCGCAACTTGGGCCCAATAAATAGTTAGAATCACACGCAATGGCCCAAGTATAAGTCTTTGAAAAAAGTCTACTTTTCCTCCCCCAACTTTCACGAAAGTCCGCTTTTCCTCCTTCAACTCTAAAACCGGGCAAATCACCTCCCTCAACTTTTCAAACCATGCATTTTACCTCCCTGGAGCGGTTTCGAAGGCGGTTTTGCTACAGTAAACGGTGGTTTTGCTACAGTGCGGCGGTTTTGTCTTTTTCTTTTTTTTATTTATTTCGGCTGAATCTTTGAAAAATCATAGTAAATCACAGAAAAATCATAAAATGAAAAATCCAATTTTGTTGCACTCCACATGAGTAGATCTACACAGTGAACATATAATATGGTATGCTTTAGTACAAAGTTTTTGCTATGAAGGTTTTGCCTTTTTCTTTTTTATTTATTTCGGCTAAATCTTTGAAAAATCATAGTAAATTACAGAAAAATCATAAAATGGAAAATCCAATTTTGTTGCACTCCACATGAGTAGATCTACACAGTGAACATATAATATGGTATGCTTTAGTCAAAGTTTTTGCTATGAAGGTTTTGTCTTTTTCTTTTTTATTTATTTCGGCTAAATCTTTGAAAAATCATAGTAAATTACAGAAAAATCATAAAATAGAAAATCTAATTTTGTTGGACTCCACATGAGCATATCTACACAGTGAACATATAATATGGTATGCTTTAGTACAAAATTTTTGCTACCAAGGTTTTGTCTTTTTCTTTTTTATTTATTTGGCTGAATCTTTGAAAAATCATAGTAAATCACAGAAAAATCATAATAATAGAAAGTCTAATTTTTTTGGACTCCACATGAGTAGATCTACACAGTGATCATATAATACGGTATGCTTTAGTTCAACAAAATAATTATAGAAGCTGCAACTATGAATTATTTTAATTAATTACAGAAAAGCATAGATCTAAAGCTACAATAAAAATTTTGTACTAAAGCATACCATATTATATGTTCACTGTGTAGATATGCTCATGTGGAGTCCAAAAAAATTAGATTTTCTATTTTATGATTTTTCTGTAATTTACTATGATTTTTCAAAAATTTAGCCGAAATAAATAAAAAATAAAAAGGCAAAACCTTCATAGCAAAAACTTTGTACTAAAGCATACCATATTATATGTTCACTGTGTAGATCTACTCATGTGGAGTGCAACAAAATTGGATTTTTCATTTTATGATTTTTCTGTGATTTACTATGATTTTTCAAAGATTCAGCCGAAATAAATAAAAAAAGAAAAAGACAAAACCGCCTCACTGTAGCAAAACCATCGTTTACTGTAGCAAAACCGCCTTTGAAACCGCTTCAGGGAGGTAAAATGCACGGTTTGAAAAGTTGAGGGAGGTGATTTGCCCGGTTTTGGAGTTGAGGGAGGAAAAACGGACTTTCGCGAAAGTTGGGGGAGGAAAAGTAGACTTTTTCCTAAGTCTTTTGATAAAGCCAACTAAGACTTGTCCCAACCTAAGCGTAAGGCAAAGCCCATTACATACAAGCTGGGCCACAACGCTACCCGTTCGTAGTTTTTGATCCGCTTTTTTCCATGGAGGATAGTTTTTTTTTTTGAGCAAATCCATCGAGGATAGTTCAGGGAGGTGTCATGAGATCTCAATCATTATGATTTGCGGGCCATTTGCAACATGGGCTGACCACGAAAACGCAGAAGCTGGCGCCTGAATTGCCGAATCAACCAAACGCAGGGAATGCTGCTGCTGACGGTGGCGGTCTCCGTGCCGGCACTGAAGCCGCCGCCCTGCGACCCCGTCGCCGGCGCCACCTGCCCGCGCCCGTCGGCGCTGCAGCTGGGCGTCTACTTCGGCGGGCTGTACACCATCGCGCTGGGACACGGTGGCACGTGTTAGGTTTTGATCTCCCTGTCATTAGGCCCAACGGCCTAATGGGCCTTGTTCTCGCGCCCTGATCGGGGGCGCCCAACCCAATATGGTTGGTGGGCCCCCGTCGCACAGCGCTATATATAGGAGGTGGGGGCCGGGGCTCAAAGCACGAGGTCTGCCGCAGCCAGTTCCCCACCGACATTCCTATCCCTAATTCCCGATCAGAGAAGGGGCGCTGCCAGCGACGGGAAGCCGCCACCGACGATGTCTCCGCCGGCGAACGACTCCAACACCGGCGCTTCTTCCGGATCGACTGCTGCTGCTCCTAGCGACGGTTTGCGAATTTCACTCGTTCCTTTTTCCACTTAATAGCAGTCGTGTTGGTAGTTTCGTGCACCTACTGTAATCGTTTTCATCTACTGGAATCACGTTTTCGTCTACTGTCTACTGCGAATCCGCCCGATCTAATGAATCCAACGAACTACGAAAACAAACAATGGTACCGGAGCCACGGTTTTACTGCGTAGAACCCTAGATCGGGTAGATCGATTTTAAATCGGGATGAACACTCTAACCCTAACCGGGTACAGTAATGAAGAACTTGAACACTATTCGCTTTCCCGGATCAGAAAAACAAATCGGAGAAAACCTAACCCTAGATCGGGTAAAGAAAAGAAGAACAACATGAATACCGATTTGATTTTTCAGATCGGGAAAGAAACTACAAACCCTAACCCTAAAACGAAGAAATTCCTCGATCCGCTGCGGATCGGGAAACCACCACGAACTCCACACGGTCAAAGAAATCTACTCGCTGGCGACCGAGTCCTTTGGGGCCCGCGCGGTGGAGCATGAACCGATCGGTGGAGAATGAACCGGCAAGAACAAACCCTAGCCGGACTCGCCAGAGAAGAAGCCGAGCCCGGGGGCAGGACTCGCCGGAGAAGAAGCCGAGCTGGGGGCCGGACTCGCCAGAGAAGAAGCCGAGCCCGGGGGCCGGACTCGCCGGAGAAGAAGCCGAGCCGGGGAGCCGGACTCGCCGGGCTGGCCAAGGTGGCGCCGCGGCCAGGCCGCTCGACGGTGGCGTGCTCACCCGTTGGGGAGCACGCGCGCCGGCGAGGGGGCCGGCGACGGCGCAAAGGACCGCCGGTTCTCTTTTCCTCGTCGCGGCTACTGCGTGGCGGCTGCCCTTGCTGCTGTGGCTGGAAGAGAGAATGAGAGAAGGAAAGAAAGTTAGGGTTTCAGGGTGAATCGCACGGTTTTGATCCGGCGATATGATCGGACCACCGTTGGATAGAAACCAACGGCTGGTATTGACCGGGATCCAACTGGGCCTCTTTTGGCCCATGCGGGCGAGCGCATTTGAGGCCCGGGCCCAGGTTAGGGCCTGCTGGCGGCGACAGCCTGCGACACGCGACCAGGCCGGGCCGCATGCTCGCTGACAGGCCGCTCGGACGAACTTGCCCTGTGCTCGCGTGGGCTGTGGCGCTAGATGGGCCTACCGGCCGAAATTGAAGGAGATGAAGATTTTATTTTTTCCAGAAGCAGTTTTGAAATGTATTTGAATGAATTTGAATAGAATTTTGATAAGAATTTTCGTGCAAATTTGTCCAACGACGTTTTTGCTCAGAAATAATGAAATTTTTTTTAGTGCTCCTGGAAAATAATATTATGAGAATTGTATTATTGTTTCCGCTGCGTACTTGATATGTTTATTTTCATTATCAAATTCGAACCAACGGGAGAATTTGGTCTTGAAAAATGAATAATAATTGAAGATGAATTGTAGTGTTGTTATTTTCTGACCAACGTTGTTAATAACAATATTATGATTTTGATTCATGAAAATTGTGCCTTAATTTTATTTCTGCCCAACGGTGATGTAAAATTATTGCATAAATGAATTGTATGTTTTAATTTGACCAACGTTGAGTTAAAGCGTATGATCTTATGTATAAATGTTACTCACTTAATTTGATGTGGTTTCAGGAGGTAAATGCATTGTGAACATCGCGAACATCCCAACACTCAACGGGACAAACTACCGTGTGTGGCGGGAGAAATATGAATTGGAACTTGCATTGGGAGAGGTCGATTATGCCATCATCTCACCGTGTCCCACTGAACCAGAGGACCCGGTGAGAGGTGATAATGAATCTGACGCTGATTTCACTGCTCGAAAGCGTGATCATGCTGAGATAAGAATGAAATATGACCTTGAACATAGGCAATGGACTCTCTCCAATCGCAAGTGCCTGTTGGTGGCCAAAGCCACCATAGAAGAACAGATAAGGGGCTCAATCCCTGAATGTGCTACTGCCACAGAATATCTTGAGAAAATCAAGAGTCAGTTTACTGGGTCTACCAAGGCCACAGCAAGTTCACTGATTAAGAAGCTTGTGAATGAAAAATATACTGGCGGTAGCATCAGAGAGCACATCTTGAAGATGAACACCACAGCATCTAAGCTGAAAGAGATGAATTTGAAGGAAGATGATTTCCTGATTCATTTAATTTTTGCTTCTTTGCCAAAAGAATATGATACTTTCATTGTGAACTACAACATGCAGCCTGAAAGATGGGGCATAGAGAGACTTATCTCAATGTGTGCTCAAGAAGAGGAGAGGATAAAATCCTCACAGAGTGAGTCCGCTCATTTTGTGAAGGATAATAAAAGAAAGAACTTCAAGAATTCTAAACCACAAGGGAAACCCAAGTGGGACAAGGCCTCTTCCTCACAGGGAAAGAAACCCCAGGAACCTGAGAATCAGCAGAGCAACTCCTATGGTGGAGCTGAAAAGGACCAATGCAAGCACTGCTTCAAGAAGGGACACTACAAAAGAGACTGTCCTGACTTCCTGAAATCTCTACTGAAAAGAGGTGATGAATTTATTACGTTTGTAGATGAATCCCTGTATTTATGTTATGCAAAATCCACTTGGTGGGTTGATTCAGGAGCAACTACTCATGTTGCAAATTCCTTACAGGGGTTAAGTGGGACGAGAACCTTGCAAAGAGGAGAAAGAACGATTAAAGTTGCGAATGGAGTACAAGCCGATGTTGAAGCAATTGGAGATTTATCTCTAGAATTGAAGAACGGCTTTGTACTTAGACTTAAAGAAGTACTTTTCGTTCCCTCTTTGCGTAGAAATTTAATAAGTGTTTCGAAACTCGATGATGATGGAATTGATTGCCATTTTGGTGATGGCAAATGTAAGATACTCGTTAATAATGAATGTGTTGGTCTTGCCTTCCGACAATACAAACTTTATTTATTATCCCTTGATGAAAATGCGAACAATGTATGCGATGAGAATATGAATGATTCCCCATCTGCGAATGTAATGAAGAAGCGGAAGCGAATTGATGATGCCTCTTCGAAATTATGGCACTGTCGCTTGGGCCATATTTCGAGGGGGAGAATGGAACGGCTAATTAAAGAATCAATTCTTCCGCACTTAGAATTTTCAGATTTAGAACAATGCATTGATTGCATCAAAGGAAAGTATGTCAAGAAGATTAAGAAAAATGCCAAACGAAGCACAGGAACTTTAGAAATCATCCACACTGATATATGTGGTCCATTTCCTGTGAAAAGCGTGGATGGTTATGATTCGTTCATAACATTCACAGACGATTACTCTCGTTATGGCTATATTTATCCAATTAAAGAAAGATCGGAAGCATTGGATAAATTCAAAATATTTAAAGCTGAGGTTGAAAATCAGCATGATAAGAAAATAAAGATAGTACGATCAGATCGAGGTGGAGAGTACTATGGGCGACATACCCCATATGGCCAAATTCCTGGACCGTTTGCAAAGTTTCTACAGGAAAATGGCATAGTCGCACAGTACTCCACACCGGGGGAGCCTCAGCAGAATGGAGTGGCTGAAAGACGAAACCGTACCTTAATGGATATGGTAAGAAGCATGATAAGTTACTCCACTTTACCGATTAGTTTATGGATGGAGGCACTGAAAACCGCCATTCACATACTTAATCGAGTACCAAGCAAATCGGTGCCCAAAACACCGTATGAATTATGGACAGGAAGGGAACCCTCACTTAACCATTTGCGTGTGTGGGGCTGTCCAGCTGAGGCAAAAGTGTTTAACCCAAACATAGGAAAGTTAGACTCCAAGACAGTCAGCTGCCATTTCATTGGCTATCCAGAAAGATCGAAAGGATATCGATTTTATTGTCCTGACAGACATACGAAAATTGTAGAAACAAGACACGCTGTGTTCTTGGAGGATAACATGATCAGGGGGAGCATGGTAGCACGAGAAATAAGCCTACAGGAGAAACGGGTACATGTACCTACTCCGATGGTTGAAGAACCATTCTTTACGCTACCTGTTGCTGTTGAGCCGACAGTGCAGGACACTGCAGAGCCAACACCTGTTGCAAGTTCTCCCGTGGCGACAACTAATGAAAATGAGGAACCTGTCCTTGAGGAGGCTGTCCTTGAGGACCCCATAGAACCAAACGTCGCACATGAGGAAGAACAACAACAGCCCAATGTGGAACAAGTGCCAGAGGCCCCTAGAAGGTCTCAAAGAACAAGAAGGTCAGCTATTTCTAATGACTATGAAGTTTATGAAACAGAAGAATATCAGATGGGGGATGATCCCACCTCATTTGAAGAAGCCATGAGAAGCGACCACTCATCAAAGTGGCTTAAGGCCATGGAAGATGAAATGAAATCAATGAGTACCAACAAAGTTTGGGACTTAGAAATTATTCCTAAGGGAGCCAAAACAGTAGGTTGTAAATGGATCTACAAAACAAAATATGACTCCCAAGGGAACATAGAAAGATTTAAAGCGCGACTTGTGGCAAAAGGCTTCACGCAAAGAGAAGGGATTGATTACAATGAGACGTTCTCTCCAGTCTCATGTAAAGATTCCTTCAGAATTATAATGGCACTTGTAGCCCACTATGATTTGGAATTACATCAAATGGATGTAAGAACGGCGTTCCTTAACGGGGATTTGGAAGAAAATGTTTATATGGCACAACCGAAAGGTTTTGTTGTAAAAGGAAAAGAAAATATGGGATGCCGCCTAAAGAAATCAATCTACGGATTGAAACAAGCCTCAAGACAGTGGTATTTGAAATTTGATAGAACGATAAAAGGTTTTGGGTTTAAAGAGAATGTTGAGGACAATTGCGTTTACGCAAAATTCAAGAATGGGAAGTATATATTCCTGATCCTATATGTGGATGATATCCTGCTTGCTAGCAGTGATGTCAGTCTACTAATGGAAACGAAGAAATTCTTGTCCTCGAACTTCGATATGAAAGATCTCGGTGAGGCCTCGTTTGTTTTGGGAATAGAGATTCACCGAGATAGAAGAAAGGGGGTACTGGGGCTGTCGCAAAAGGCATACATAGAAAAGATTTTGAAGAAATTTAGTATGCATGCGTGCAGTTCTTCACCTGCTCCTATTGTCAAGGGCGATAGATATGGGGAACATCAATGTCCCAAGAATGAATATGAAATTAACCGAATGAAAGCGGTACCGTATGCTTCAGCAGTTGGAAGTTTACAATATGCTCAAGTGTGTACACGCCCTGACTTGGCTTTTGTCACCGGGTTACTTGGCAGATATCAAAAGAATCCAGGAATAGAACATTGGAAATTGGTGAAGAAAGTCCTGCGTTATTTGCAGGGTACGAAAGGCCTCATGCTAACGTATAGAAGATCTGATTCCCTGCAGATAGAGGGGTATTCAGATTCCGATTATGCGGGAGATGAAAGAAAATCCACGTCAGGATATATATTTACTCTCGCAGGAGGGGCTATATCGTGGAAAAGCTCCAAGCAAACGGTAACTACATCCTCGACAATGTATGCCGAGTTTGTAGCATGCTATGAGGCAACGGGGCAGGTGAATTGGCTAAAGAAATTCATACCCGGATTGAAAGTTATTGATGAAATAAATGAACCGATGAGGTTGTATTGTGATAACAACCCAGCGGTACAATATGCTTACAACAATAGGTCAAGTGGTGCTGCCAAACACATTGACATAAAGTACTATGTTGTAAAAGATAAAGTTCGGGATCATATTATAAATCTTGAGCATATAAGTACAGAGAAAATGCTCGCGGATCCGCTCACTAAGGGCTTACCACCCAACGTGTTCAGAGAACACGTAGCCGGCATGGGTTTAAGGGAAAGCCTATGATTCCCGAACATACGAAGGGCCCAGAAGAAACTTCATTCCAAAACAGAGAAATGTGTTGTAGCTGTTAGTCTAACAGCACTAATTGCTGTGACGATGAAACAGTTCAATGCACTAATCTGCAATGGAATAGGATAGAAACAAGAAAAATATGAATCGAAAGTTTGAGAATGAAATTAAAGAACTAAGAAGATGATGAGAGATCAAGGGGGAGAATGTTAGGTTTTGATCTCCCTGTCATTAGGCCCAACGGCCTAATGGGCCTTGTTCTCGCGCCCTGATCGGGGGCGCCCAACCCAATATGGTTGGTGGGCCCCCGTCGCACAGCGCTATATATAGGAGGTGGGGGCCGGGGCTCAAAGCACGAGGTCTGCCGCAGCCAGTTCCCCACCGACATTCCTATCCCTAATTCCCGATCAGAGAAGGGGCGCTGCCAGCGACGGGAAGCCGCCACCGACGATGTCTCCGCCGGCGAACGACTCCAACACCGGCGCTTCTTCCGGATCGACTGCTGCTGCTCCTAGCGACGGTTTGCGAATTTCACTCGTTCCTTTTTCCACTTAATAGCAGTCGTGTTGGTAGTTTCGTGCACCTACTGTAATCGTTTTCATCTACTGGAATCACGTTTTCGTCTACTGTCTACTGCGAATCCGCCCGATCTAATGAATCCAACGAACTACGAAAACAAACAGCACGAAGCCCAACATCTCGACCATCGGCGCCGACCAGTTCGACGACTTCCACCCGGCAGAGCGGCTGCGGAAGCTCTCCTTCTTCAACTGGTGGATGTTCACCGTGTTCACGGGCATCCTCTTCTCCACCACCGTGCTCGTCTACCTCCAGGACAGCGTCAGCTGGTCGTGGGGGTACGGCGTGCCCACGCTGGCGCTCGCGGCCTCGGTCGCCGTCTTCCTCGCCGGCACGCCGCTGTACCGGCACAAGCTACCGCAGGGCAGCCCGATCACGAAAATGGGCAAGGTGGTCTGGGCGGCCGTGTGGAAGTGCCGCGTCGCGGTTCCTGGGGACCTGACCGAGCTGCACGAACTGGAGCTCGAGCACTACGCCAGCAGGAAGAGGTTTCGCGTGAACCCAACGAGCTCCATGGGGTTCCTGAACAAAGCGGCGGTCAAGGTGGAGGAGGAGGACGCCTCCCCCTCCCAGTGGACGCCGCTGTGCACGGTGACTGAGGTGGAGGAGACGAAGCAGATCGCGAAGCTGGTGCCGCTGCTGGCCACCATGTTCGTGCCGTGCACGCTGATGGCGCAGGTGGGCACGCTCTTCGTGAAGCAGGGCGTGACGCTGGACCGCCGCGTCGGGCGCGGCAGCACGTTCCGGGTGCCCCCCGCCAGCCTCGGCGCAGCCGTCACGCTGACGATGCTCATCTGCGTGGCGATCTACGACCGCGCCCTCGTCCCCGCCGTCCGGAGGCGCACCAAGAACCCGCGCGGGATCACGCTGCTGCAGCGCATCGGCGCCGGGCTGGTCCTGCAGGTCCTGACGATGGCGACCACGGCGGCAGTGGAGAGCCGGAGGCTGAGCTTCGCGAGGAGCCACAGCCACAGCCACGGCGCGACCACGGCCACGGCCGGCGAGCCGCTGCCGCTGACCATCTTCATCCTGCTCCCGCAGTTCGTGCTGATGGGCGCCGCCGACGCGTTCCTGGTGGTGGGGCTGATCGAGTTCTTCTACGACCAGGCCCCCGAGAGCATGAAGAGCCTGGGCACGGCCATGTCCCTGACGGCGTACGGTGTCGGCAGCATGCTGAGCAGCGCCGTCCTGTCGGCCGTGGCGCGGGTGACGGCGGCCGGGAGGGGCACGCCATGGGTGACCGACGACCTCAACGCGTCGCGCCTCGACTGCTACTACGCGCTCCTCGCCGCGCTGGCCGCAGCGAACCTGGCCGCGTTCCTGGCGCTGAGCTGCAGGTACTCGTACAGGGCGGAGTCCACGGAGGCCATCGGCGTCACTGCGAGAGTGCACTCGGAGCCGGTGCCGGCGGTGGCGCCATGATAAGAGCTTCGTCCATGCGCCGTTTCTCGATCGGCTCGTGTTTGATTATTACGTATAACGGACTGTAATTTAGACGAACGTAGGACGTGATTGTGACGATCAACTGAACTCACCATGCATATCTGGCAGTTCTTGCCGTTGATAAGTATTTTGTGACGATCGTTAGTAGCTTTCGCGAATCGGCGTGCCAAAGTGTCATTGCCAATCCATGCAAGGCTCTTAGCTAGTCTCAATGGGTTTCAACAGGTTTCATTCTTCAGCATTTTAGCTGAGTTGGCAATGTATTGATGAGGAGAGAGTGGAATAGGGTTTCATCTGGATGAAACCCGAGCAGCACGCGTACCCAAACTATGAAACGCGGAAGAAACCCATTGAGAGCGTGGAGTTTCATTTTATCCGATCCGTGCGGGATCTCCTGCGAGCGCGCGCAGATTTCCCTCCCCGCATCGCTCCCGCCTTCCCCTTCCTTTTCATGCGCCGAATCCAAATCTCCAACTCCGATTTGTTTCCTAGGCCGCCTCCTTCCCTGCCGTCCAGTGTGTGCAGCTTCCTTTTCCCAGGCCGCTCTCGCCTCCTTCCTTTTCTCGGCCTCGGCGGCAGCGACAGCGGCGGCGGCGGCGGCATCTGCAAGCGGGGGCGGCGTCGGCAAGCGGTCACGCGAGCAGCAGCAGCATCATCAGCAAGCGGAGGCGGCGTTGGCAAGTGCCAGATAGGATCGGCATGGCGGGCGATGCAGCAGCGCCTCCAACATCACGCCGCGGCAAGAAGGCCGCCAACAAATCCACTTGCTATCTGAAACCTGCTATCTTTACTTTAGTCTCAGTTTGAAGCCACTCGTAGCAATGCTTTTGCCTAGCATTCAGTTTTGAATGCTTCTGCTTAGTGGCCCTCATTTTCAGTTCAATGCGGTTTAGACATTTTAGTTGCAGATCCGATAGTCCAGAAATTTTAATTTCTCCAAGCTTTGATTTTAGCAGTCAGATTCAGAGTAGAAAGCAGTAGCAAATCAGCAGTTTCTGAATTGCTAGAAGCAGTAGCGAATGTGCAGTGGCCTTTCTAAATTCGATTTGTAATAGATAGTTGGATATAGTTGGATCATTCCTGCTGATATACATTTCAGTAACTTGGTACTTGAATATGTTTCTACTTGCAGCAGCTAGTTTCTTAATTTTATTTCTGTATCAGCAGCTATTTTGATGCATGTGTGAACCTGCGATAACATTTTGTGCAGGATAACAGTACCCTGGCTTAGGCAGTAGAGCCCGTGTTTAGATGCTGAATTGGCACACCCGATTCTACACAGTGCGCATTAAATGCGCACTGTAGTAATTCGTTTGTATTTGGTAAAAATTGTCTAAACTTTGACTAATTAGGCTCAAAATGTTCATCTCGCAAAGTACAACAAAACTGTGCAATTAGTTTTTAATTTCATCTACATTTAGTACTACATGCATGTGCTACCATTTTGATGTGATGGGAATCTTCTTTTTGTATAGTAGAATTTGGGAGTGGAATTTAGGAACTAAGGGCAACAGTTACCTGCAGTGCAGCAGCTAGTTTCTTAATTTTCTTTGTGTCAACAGTGCCTACTCTTTCTATAGTCCCTGTTTTAATTCCTTTTAACTGGTGAGTACCATAGTCTCTGTTTTAGGGATCGTTCACTTTGCAAATTTTTGCAACCCGATGAATAGTACCACTTTCGTCTTATTTGGTAAATATTGTCCAATCGTGGACCAAATAGGCTCAAAAGATTCATCACGTGATTTCCAACTAAATTGCGTAATTAGTTATTTTTTTACCTACATTTAATACTCTATGCAAACAGCTAAAAATTGATGTGATGGAAAGAGTGAAAAAATTCTAACTTTTAGGGTGCATCTAAATAAGGGCTTAATTCTTTTTCAGTCTCACTGTATTTCTTCAGTAGGGCAGCAGGTAAGCGGCCAGCCTGTTCCTGACTTTTGTTCAGTTCGGTGGTGGCAACGTAGCTATCTGTGCATGTGCTACATGGGTTGCTTTAAATGCTGCAAGTTCTCCATAAAGTGAAATGAAACCCTAGTGATAGAGACAGTTTCATTTCTCAATTCAATTATGCAAAGCTGACGTCCAAACTGGTCTAAGAACAAGGCTAATAATACAGTCTGTTGCTGTCTGCAAGGATCTTGCAGCCTACTTCTCAGCCCACTCATATAGTAGTAAACTCTTCAGCATTAATACATGATCCACCTGTCCCTCTCACAAAGTTTTTCGGTTCTTATGTCTAAGCGGCTGTAACCTTATAACTCGCTTCTTCTCTCTTCTATATCAGCATCCAGCATGCAGCCCTGCTATTATACTTGCTCTAGCCCTGCTATTATACTTGCTCTATGGCATGCATCTACTCTTATCTCATCCAATTATTGAGATCGTTGTGACATCGAGGGCTAGGCATGCATCTCCTGCTCGTTTTTTTTCCCCAAACAAGTTTCGCAAGCATCGTATCGTCGACCGGTGGGGCCGGCCGCGAATATTGATGATCTCCTCTTGGCGCCTTCCTAATTCCCATGCGCGCGGCGCCAAATGTGGGTTCGGGTCTACTACTATGACTACCGGGCCTTGTTTAGATTACAAAAAAATTTCAAACTAATAAATAGTGTCACTTTCGTTTTATTTAGCAAATATTATCTAATCGTGGATCAACTAGGCTCAAAAGATTCATCTCGTGATTTCCAACTAAACTGTGTAATTAGTTATTTTTTACCTACATTTACTACTTTATGCATGGATCTAGAGATTGATGTGATGGAGAGTGAAAAAATTTTAACTTTTAGGATGCATCTCAACAGCCCCGGTGGGGGGTCACTCTCTGCGTTTGACTTGTGGCTGGCTGCTAAGAGTTGAAAAATACACGTGACAGGACCATACATAAAAATGCACCTCCGAGAGTAGCAGCCCAACCTACGCGGTCGCACTTCATTACGGCCTCGTTTAGTTCCCAAATTTCACTCCCAAATTTTACTATACAAAAAGAAGATTCCCATCACATCAAAATGGTGGCATATGCATGGAGTACTAAATGTAGATGAAATTAAAAACTAATTGCACAGTTTTGTTGTACTTTGCGAGACGAATATTTTAAGCCTAATTAATCAATATTTGGACAATTATTATCAAATAAAAACAAAATTACTACAGTATGACAGGACATCTACTATGTAAAATTTAGACCCCAAATTTGGGATCTAAACAAGGCCTACGTAAGCAGCCAGACTGCCAGAGTCGTCTCGTCAAAGTTTGCTGCTCTCTACTATTCGTGCTACTAGTAGTCAATTTTCTCGCTGGATCCATTGACGGAGACGGCCGTAGATGTGTGTGTTCTCTCTCTCATGCAGCGTACAAAAAGCACGCATGGTCTACAACTCTGAACAGCCTACGCGTTCTGGATAAATACTGTACGTAGCATTATCTGATCTAACAAAATTTAGGTCAGTCGTCAGTCAAATTCTTCAGCTCCACATTAATGCGACCTGTGCCAAACTGCCGATCTATGGCCCTGTTTAGTACCAAAAAAATTTACAAAATTTTTCAGATTCCATGTCACATCGAATCTTTAGACACATGTATGAAGCATTAAATATAGATAAAAAATAAAACTAATTACATGATTTAGACGAAATGGACGAGACGAATCTTTTAAGCCTAATTAGACCATGATTGAACACTAATCGTCAAATAACAATGAAATTTACTATAGTATCATTTTGCAAAAAATTTTGCAACTAAATGTGCCCTAAACTTCTAGCAAGTCGGGCTGGTTCGGCTGGTGAAAAAGCTGGCTGGTTTCGGCTGATTCAATAATGTTATGTGAGAGAGAATAAGCTGAAACAAACTGAAACAAACTGAAACATGACCAGCAGAACAGGACCAGTATTACGGCGACCAGCTAGATAGCCCAGGACGACTTGGAGCCATTCATGCCATCAGCGCTTCCACACGGTGGACTTAGGCCCAGTTTAGTTCCCCATGAATTTTGCAAAATTTTTCACATTCTCCGTCACATCGAATCTTTGGACGCATGCATGAAGCATTAAATATAAATAAAAAATAAAACTAATTACACAGTTTAGACGAAATCCACGAGACGAATCTTTTAAGCCTAATTAGACTATGATTGGACACTAATTATCAAATAACAACGAAAACACTACAATATCTATTTTATCAAATTTTTTTGCATCTAAACAGGCTCTTACCGTTTCGGCCGGGCTACCTAGCTCCATCTGGAAATGGAATCACTTTGGAAAATTAAAAAAAGTCTATTTAACCGCCTGAACTATTAGCTAGTGTCTAACCTACACCGCTAACTATAAAACCGTCTGTTTTACACCCTGAATTTTTCAAAACTTGGAGCAGTTTTGGATAGCGGTTTTGCTACAGTAAATATGGTTTTGCTACAGTATTGACAGTTTTGACTTTTTCTTTTTCTATTTATTTCCACTGAATCTTTGAAAAATCATAGTAACTTACATAAAATCATAAAATAGAAAATCTAATTTTGTTGGACTCCACGTGAGTAGATCTACACAAAAAACATATAATATAGTATGCTTTAGTACAAAAAAAATTTCTGTAGCTTTAAATTATTTAGAAAATCAAATTTTTTCTGTAATTAAT
The DNA here is from genome assembly GCA_022457205.1 of Saccharum spontaneum. Taxonomy (NCBI): domain Eukaryota; kingdom Viridiplantae; phylum Streptophyta; class Magnoliopsida; order Poales; family Poaceae; genus Saccharum; species Saccharum spontaneum. The sequence goes on along the minus strand of CM039579.1, from coordinate 33,513,030 downwards.
TGGAATAATTCATAGCTACAGCTTCTATGGTCCAATTATGGTGAAATTTTTATGATAGGGTTATTATTATATGCTTGAACGATAGTAAAAATTTCATACTAATTGGATCATATATAACTTAGTTATAGATTTATTTATGTTTATGTTTAGGTTTATGCTTATTAAATATAAATAAATCTATAAATAAATTATACATGATCCAATCAGTATAAAATTTTTACTACAGTTCAAGCATATAATAATTAGTTCACTATAAAAATTTAACCACAATTGAACCATAAAAGCTGGAGCTATGAATTATTCCAATTAATTACAGACAAAATTTAATTTTCTAACTAATTTAAAGCTACAGAAAAAATTTATACTAAAGTATACTATATTATATATTCATTGTGTAGATCTACTCATGTGGAGTCCAACAAAATTAGATTTTCTATTTTATGATTTTTTGTAACACCCCGGGTGTTATAGTGCTAATTAATCTGCCATGTCATCATAATGCATTGCTAAGCATCCCTGTTAGGTTAACCTTGTTATGCATCAACTAAAACAAGTTTACTTATCTAGATTGAATGTGTTTCTCAGTGGTGTGCTCCGAAACCGAAAACCCTAATTTCGAATGCTACCGCAAATACTTAGTCCATGCCCTGTGTAATTTGAGGTGTGCGACTGTGTTGTACACTAGTGTCAAGTGTAGGGTATGAGCTCAAGTACAACATCTAAAATAAAGCTCCAAAATTTGAGTTTGAATTGGAGTCCCAAAACTTGTCACGAGTTTTCCGATTCAAATTTAAATTCAAATCTGGGGAGAAATGTAAAAGAATTTCAAAAGCTAATTGGTCAACCAAGAGTGGCATTTGGTCAACCATGTCATGTTGGTCCAAATGATGCCCTTGGGTGAGGTTTTGATCACTAAGTAATCACAAATCAAAGTAGCAACAAATTTCAATTTAAAATCCCTCCGAAAACCCTAAATTTCAAAACCCTATTTTATCCCTTTTGAAATAATTCAAAATCTAAGCAAAATTTGGGAACAAGTTCAAAACCAAGTTTGTAGAACTTTTCAAGGGCTACAACTTTGGTGTTTTGAGTTTTTAAAGTTTTAGTGTAAAATGTGGAGCAATTTTAAAAATAAACAAATTTCAGATTTAATTCATTTTTGTCCCCGAACTAAGATTTCAAAATAGAGGCAGAATTTGAAAAAGTTTTGAACAGCAAAGTTGTAGGTCTGGTCAAGATATACAACTTTGATGTTTGGAGATTTTGAAGTTTCAATATAAAATCAAAAGTAATTTCTAAATTATCAAATCTGAAAAATGTGTCCCTTGTTGAATTCAAAATCAAATTTCAAAATCCAGTGAGAATTTGAAAAAGTGTTCAATACAAAACTTGTAGAGCTTGAAATTCTGAATATTTCATACATTGGAAGTTTTTCAAGTTGCTATACAAATTTGAAAGTAATTTAAAAAAACAGTTTAAATTTCAGAGTTTGGGGGGATGCTACAGTGCTGAGCCAATCACCGACGGCCACCGGCCGGCATGGGCGCCGGCGAGACGCCGGACGGCTTCGGCCAGTTTCCAGGCGCGCCCAGGATCGCCAACGCAACGACGCAGCAGTGTCGCTCTGTAGCCGCGACCGCCTGCTATAAATACCGACGTTCACCGTGACCTTCTCCGTTTTCGCCACCGTCGCCACCGCAGCTCCGCCGCTCACCGCTGCCGCCACCAAGCCGTCTCCGGCCACGCCAACCGCACCACTAGCTCCGCCTCGGCCTCGCGCATCTTGTGGGCCGCTTACGTTCACCGTTTTCGCACCCGAGCTCTCGCACCGCCTGTTTCCGTGCTCGCCTCCGGCGACCGACCGCCATCCTCGTCTTCCCGTGGCCAGGCCACTCCAGCCGCTCTCCGTCGCCACCGAGAGCTTCACTGCAACCGCGGGGAGCCGCTGATGCTTCCCGACTTTTCAATTTAGCCTCTACCGCTTTGTAGTCGCCGGCGTGCTGCTTCCGTGACCACCGTGCCGCCATCGCCGTCGCTCGCTAGTCGCTAGAGCTTGAGCCAGGGTGTTTAGTAGCAAAACGGAGTCGTGAGGTGGTGTAGAAGGTGTTGGTCAGTTCGGTTTGTCGACCGAGGCACCGGTCACCGGCCGGCCACCGCGGGGAAGCGAGCGAGTGCGCGGGAGAGCGAGAGGGAGACGGAGGAAGACGATGACAGGTGGGGTCACGTCGTCAACGAGAGAGAGGAAGAGCGTGCGCGGGCGGAGACAGGCCGATGCTGGGCTGGGCCGCTTGCTGGGCCGAGCGCGGGTGCGGGCAAAGGCGCGGGCACGCGGGCCGTCTGGCTGGGCCGGACCGGGAGAAAAAGAGAAATCGGCCCGAGTTTGTTTTTGTTTTCCTTTTTCAAATAAATGAATAGTACTATTATTTGTTTATTTCACTAAAATTTTTGTAGAGTTCCAAAATTTATGAAAAAATTTGTGTGAGCTTCTCAATGTATGAACTATCTAGGAAAAATGTTAAATCATGAATTTGAATACTTTGGGCAGTAGAATTAATTGGTTCCATTAAAGATTAAATGCAACTTCTAGGAATTTTAATAATTAATTTATTTATCCAAAAATTATGAAATTTATTATGACACTGTTATAAATCATTATTAACCCATAGAAAAAGTTTGAGCTTGTTTAGATAAAGTTTGATCAACTTTTAATTATGCCCTAATTATTTAAATAGTAAATAAATGTTAATTTGAGAACTTTAAGTGTTGTGTGCCCTTTTGATTTCGTGATGTCCTTAGGTCACTACCCTTTTGTGATCTTTGGCACCTTAATTCCATGTTTGAGCTCGTTAATATCTTGTTTAGGTTAAAAGCTGGTATCGCTGGAAATCGTCGCTACTAGTTAGTAGGTTTTCAGTTTACGACTGTACCGTGAAGAGAAGTTGTACTCAAGTCGTAACTCGTAGCATGTTATCATCAAACATCATGTTTATCATCGAGCATCATGTTAAAGCATGTTATGTATTCGTGTAGTCTCCGCTTTCGAGGAAGCCGAAGTCGTCGAGCAAGCTTCCGGAGAAGAGCGATCGTCGGTGGGTTCCGGACCAGACGGTGGAGTTCTCGAGTCTAAGTCAGTTGTCGTGTCAGAGCAAGGCAAGCCCCGGTGCATTTAAACCCTACCTTGAATTTTACAAATGTTTTATTATTTATATTATGGTTTATTGTATTAAGTAATTAGGAGTTGAGTGATAACCTAATTGCTGCATTATCATCCTTGATTATTACGATATTAACCTTGATACCTATTTTACGGAAAATGCATAGTATGCTTCGCTATGCTTAGAAGTTAAGCTTTTAAATGAATGTTTACTCGGCCATGACGACATCCTTAATGAATATTGAAATATGCGAATGAACTTGTAAGATCGGGCGGGTGGTTTGGCCACTGCTAACGTGCATTGGGAGAGGAGTCCCAATGTATTGTTTCCGCCTTATCAGTTAAGGACCGTACGTTGTTGGCCCTCGCGTCATGGAGTTTTTATTAGTACTAGCCATGTACCCATGTCGGGTAAGCCTTACTTTGGTTAGTCCATTACGAGAACGTCTAACCTCGCACTGAGAGTGGAGAGATGGCGAGAGTAGCGTGTACCCTCGGGGCTAGAATTGGGCCGGGTTCGAGGAGTACTGTGCTCTCGGGTGGCGATGGACACGTTCTGGTTTTGGGTTATTCGGGTAAGAGTTGATATATGTTAGATCCGGTTCTACATATGTCGTGTTGTTAGGAATCCCCAGCTGGGTAAATGAAGCGGTTCGAATCGTCGTTGCTCCACGAGAAAGGAGTCTTGGCCTTGCACCAACATCGTAGTTAAGAACTGGAATTGAAAGAAAGAATGAGAAAGGTTTTGATGATAATTTCTTTGATCTAGATTAGGATCACCTAGATTTGGTTAATGAGCCATCAATGGTAAAAGTAAAATATTGAAGATAAGGACTTACCTTAGTAATCTTTTCTGCAAAAGAAAATTTGATTCTTGATTACCCGTACCTTGATTTCCTAAAGCTAGCATGCCCTTGGAGTCTTTGTCTTAGTCGGGTAAGTCTTGTTGAGTACTCTCGTACTCAGGGTTTGTTGAACCCCTTGTTGCAGGTGCGGTTCATGAACAAGTCTGCTTCGAGTCTTGTTGCATGACCGTCGTGGTTGAAGAAAGTGACGACGAGTAGACTGTGTGGCCTTTGGGCAAGGCATCTCGTTTGTGTGTTGTAATAAAGTTACTACCGATACTTCTCTACTACTGGTTTGTAATAATGTTACATAAGGTTTGAGATTTGAAAAAAACCGGTTTGTAACCTAAGTTATTGTAAGACTTCCGCTACTTTACTCTGTTGAATATTTTGAATAAACTGTTGTAATATTGCAATACTCCTGTGATTGAATCCTGTTCGGAGGAAGCAGGCCTTTTAAGTTATGGTGAACATAAGTACGACTGTCAGAGATCATTATGGCAATGACGTGTACTTGTGGGCCATCATAATTAGGAGGTTCTGTGACATTTTTCTGCGGTTTACTATGATTTTTCAAAGATTCAGCGGAAATAAATAGAAAAAGGAAAAAGTCAAAACCGACATTACTGTAGCAAAATCATAGTTACTGTTGCAAAACCGCTATCCGAAACCGCTCCCGGGTGTAATTTGAACGGTTTTGAAAAATTTAGGGTGTAAAATAGACGGTTTTATAATTGGGGGTGTAGGTTAGGGGGTTAAGTAACCTTGGGAAATTCCAAACCACATCGGCGTGTGTCAATCTAATTAGCTGATCGGATAGTTATTACTAGTAACCTCGAGAGACCACTGGCTATTGTCGTATCTACACGTCAAAGTATTTAGAGTCTGTTGGGTTTTCAGGAGTTAAAGTTTAACTCCCATCACATCAATGTTCTCTTAAATGCATGGAGTACTAAATGTAAACTAATTACATGTATGTCGGCACGGATTAGGAGTAATTTACGAGACGAATCTATTAAGCCTAATTAGTCCAAGATTAGAAACTTTTTATCAAATAAGACGAAAGTGCTACAGTGTTTGTTAAACTTTAACACCCAAACCAAACAGGCCATTAGTACAAGTCAAAACCAGTTCGGGGAACAAGCTGTCCTTGCCGTCCTTTCCCTTGTGTTACTGCCGCTGTCATATCACTGACTTATCGGCCTGTTCGCTTGAACTACTTATCAGTCATTATACAATATTTTTCTCTTACAATAAAACAGTTGGCTTATTAACCGTAGAAACTATCAGCTGAACAGGGCAAGTAACTTTGTACACATCAAGCTAAAATTCAATGCTAGCTGCCGTTAGTTTCAACCTCATACACAAGCTATGGTCAAGAACAGCAACTCCCTGCACCCTCAGCCATGGAAATTGAGAGTGAAAATCTGGGGCTTGAAGGCGGTGAGACTTGCAATCTGGGGCACTGATTGCTGCTGACAGGTTGTTGATCGATACGCGAACACATAGCTCATATATACTTAATGTTACATCTGCTTATAAAATTCTCCATGTTACTTGAGCAATCCATCTTCTTATTATAATGATTACATTATTGTCCGGTACTCCTAAGTATATGTATTCAGTTGATAGCTACGCAGGAAACTTCTCGTGGTGGGACATTGTCCACTCGAATTTACAGCTATTTTGTTCTTTTACTTGAATTCGACTCCTCAACTCAATATTTGCCCAGATATAGCTAGATTATTAGAATATATATATGCGTCTACGGGGATAATAAGTGTAATACATGTATATAACCTTTTGTGTTCATGTTTCGAAAAAGAAAAAGAAAAGGAATTCGGACCAAAGGTTACTGTCACGAATCAAGTCGGAAGACCACTTCTTTTTGACTAATTAATCTAGGCCGCTTACTTATGTGCTCCATCCAGTTCCGCGTTCTCACTGCTGCTAGTGTACGGTACCTGTTGCTGTTCGCTCCCGTCATATACAAGATTAAGTACATATTGAATATGGATACGTGGACTAGAAGCGTGTAGCTTTGATCATCGTTAGCTCAATCAAGTAACAGCTGAACCCGGTCTCTGTAACGTGGATGAGGATTGGAGCGAGCGAGAGGTCAATGCTTGAAACCACCCGCGACCGCGACAGTTGAAAAATCACCAGTGTTTTTTTTAGTGGCAGATGTGGACTTGGTACGTTTGCCAGGGGCATGCACCCACTTGGACTTGGTCATACGGAAATCACGCTCTGATTCCGGTAGTGGTACCGGTAGAGCTGCCACGTAGGAGTGTCCATTTGCATGGTCACTGAATACTGATGGCCAAGCCAGATTATTATTATATATGCTAATACTCCGTATAACCGAGACCCTGGAGTCCGGACCCACGAGATGTAGACGACGAGGATTAGGCCTTGTTTAGATATCAAATTTACCCTAAATTTCACTATGCAAAAAGAAGATTCTCCGTCACATCAAAATATCGGCATATGTATAAAGTACTAAATGTAGATGGAATCAAAAACTAATTGCACAGTTTTGTTGTACTTTGCGAGACGAACATTTTAAACCTAATTAATCAATATTTTGACAATTATTAGCAAATAAAAACAAAAGTGCTACAGTGTTACATGGCAGCACTGTGCAGAATTGGGATCATCCGATTCGGGTAACTAAACACGGCCTTATTGGCGAAGGGGGGCGAGCAGGTCAATGCATCAAACCAGCTGCAACGCATCAGTCCAGTATGCTACTCCCACTTGCATGGTTCTGTTGAAATAACAAAACAAGTGTTTTTAGCAGCAGCTCGCTGTGGAGTGTGGGCTGCTCAGATCAGTCAGCCGTCGTGGGTAAGTACTCCATGGTCGTTATAGTATTGGCCCTGTTCTACTGGTTATGTTTCAGTTTATTTCAGCTTATTTCAGCTTATTTCCTCTCACAGAATACTATTGAATCAGCCGAAACCAGCCGGCTTTTCCACCAGCCGAACCAGCCCATTGCCTCTCGCTTGCATGGATAATCCTCATAGCCAACGGAAGCACCGCCCGTGGTAGCAGCGCAAAAGCACCGGGAAGCTGAATTCCCTATGGAATGGAATGGAATGGAATGGTGTTTTTTTCCGGTTGGGTGGGTGGGTCAGTCGGATTCTTCGTCTGGATCTCAAAGGCGGAGAATCTTGCGGCATGGCCAGAAAGCAAGCTCGTGCGATGAGAAGTCTTCGTCCCAAGCCAATGAGCCGGAGTCGGCCTGGATGCAAGCCTGGGCAAGTGAGCCAACTACGTACTCCTTATTTGGACTTGTTTAGTACTCCCTCCGTCCTAGAAAAAATATCGTTTTAGGTTTTTCAGACATCTTGTTTGACCGTTCATCTTGTTCAAATTTTTTTTGCAAATTATAAAATAAATAAATCATTATTGAAGTATCTCTAATGATAAAATAAGTCATAACAAAATAAATAATATTTATTAAAAAATTTTGAATAAGACGAACAATCAAATACTATGTCTGAAAAACCTAAAACGACATTTTTTCTGGGACGGAGGGAGTACTACTCGTTTGTTTACTCGATCCGCGTGTGTCTGAACGTCACCCCACCGCTCTTGCGTGCGGTTCCCGTCGCCCGGCGCGGACGGCGGACCTGTCCGTGATCGCATGCCGGTGTGACGCGATCGAACAAGGCGTGGACGGATTCGACGTTGGAGCGCGACTTCCCCGCCCCGGTGCCCGTGCCCCGTGGTGTGACGCCGCCCTGCTGCCGCGGTCGCGAACCGATTCTACTACTACTTCTAGAAGGCAACGTTCGGATGACAGCGACAGTCACTGTTGTTGCCTTAGGCGTGAACTAAAGTTCAAGGTGTTATTTTCCCGTGTTCGGATAATAATAATAAAACAAATAACAGAAGTCATCAATAATCCGTGAAACGAATTTATTAAGTCTAATTAATTCATCATTAGTGTATGTTTACTGTAGCGCCATATTATCAAATGATAGACTAATTAGATTTAAAAAATTCATCCTGTAAATTAGTCTCAATTTGTATATTTAGTTTCGTAATTAGTCTATATTTTACACTCATCATGTAAAAGGTAAAAAGCTGCTTCCTCTGATGTCCTGATCTACGTAGGGCCGGGTCACTGGATGGGATCGGATTGGATCGGCCGATTTTTTATGGCGCGCCATGTGACGGGTCGGTCGGAATCCTTCGGAGTCCTCCTGTCACAGGCCACGTGTCGCCGAAGCTTGGCAGAGTTACACTCAGGGCGGATCCAGTGGTGGGACGGGCGGGACTTACGCTCTCCTACCGCTGCCGTGATAATAGAGCCCCTCCTTGAACCCCTCTTAATTTTTATAGGTATGAAAGAGATAGAGAATGAGCTTTAGAGGTTGAAGATGAGTTGAGCCCCTCTTCTATGAATTTCTAGATCCGCCACTGGTTACAGTACTACGTGTGCCCGTAGCTAGATTCCTCCAGAGAACCGATTTTACCAAGGCGGCTTGTGTGACGCTGAGACAAATGAAGAAGATGTTGATTCTTGTTGGTTACCAAGTTCGCCCATCTCTTTGGTCAACTAAATGGCGATGGCCGGCCGCGCGAGTCAAGGTGATACAAACCATTGCTGGGACCGGGAGCTGGATGGACTCGTGCGTTGACAAGTCTTGCGCCTCGGGCCAATGGGAGGGCTTGGATGGAGGAGCAGCCAGCAGGTAAGACGGGTGAGCCTACTCTACTAAGTCGTGGACTCGTATACTTGACTCCACCCGACTGCAAGCGCGTGAATACAGAGTACTGTACTGCTGGTGATTTGGTGAAAGGTACCTAGTCCTGTTGGATATACCAGCACACGAACAAGTCGGGACAGGGGTGTGTATTCCGTCCCCGGACCCTGGAGCGTGCGGACGTGCCGAAACGCCGCTGATTTTTCCCTGTTCATTCGGTTTATAATTTATATTTTTTAGATTATTATTTTTAATTAGAATAGTATTTTTCTCTCACATCAAATCAGTTAACCGTGTTTTTCAGCCGGCTTATTAGCACAGCCGAACGGGGCCATCGTTGGTCCCATGCGCGTGGACGTACGGCAAAAACGCATGGGACGCAGCAACCGGCACGATATAGGCCTCGCGGTCCCGCGGCTGATTTCACACGGGAGCGCGTCGGCGAGAGGCTTGGACGACGACGGAGTGCGTGGGCAGGCACGCATGTGCGCGGCCGCCGTCGCGCAACTGTCCGTGATGCCGAGAGAAAGGGGGCCCGTGACCGCGAGGTCGACAGTCGCCTCGCTCGGAGACGCATGGCCGGGCGCGAGCGCGATCCATCCATCCGGAGAGCCACGCAAGGTGAACGGGACGTGTCCTTCCTGGTGTTGCTGGGCTGCTGGCCCTTTGTTGTATTATAACCGTGACTGGTGGTGCTTAGCACGCCCGCAACAGTGTTGCGGCAAAGTCGCTTTGACATATGTAGAAAGAAAAAGAAAAAGAAGAGGAAGAGAGCTGTGGCAGGCATCTAAAATTCGAGACGAAGATGTGTGCAACAAAGCTGCACATGAGCCTTTTAGGATGGGAGTCCCCAGTGCCCCCCACGCAAAATGTGGTGCCCGGCATCTTTTGCTCCCATGGTAGTTTTTGCAGGAGCTCTTCCTTTTAAGCACGCACGGTACCTAAACTAGCCGTCCATCGCTGAGGTTCCGATCCCTCACTTTAATTAATTGCCTTCGTCTACTAAAATGACGGTCGTTTTGGGCTTTTGGCCATGTAGACGACGTTGATGGGATTGGGATTGGTTCTTGTTGAGTGAACGGCTGCTGCTGCAGTTTGAGTTTGAGTAGTATCGGCGTGCGTGCCCACCATTTGTCCACTTGAGCCTGAACGGAGACCTCACCTGACTTAGACGTGCACGCTGCTGAAATATACTCCACGTGGGAGCGTGCGCGCCTCTTTGGCAGCTGTGTCCCAATCCCGAGGAACCGGCCACTCATAGTCATAGATAGGTATGCACCCTAATATAAATAAATGGTATGGCTAGCATTCGGATTGGACGTCGCGTCTGGACGCGGCTCCGACACCTGCGCCGCTCCCTGCGTTCGAGGAACCGGCCACTCATAGTCATAGATAGGCATGCACCCTAATATAAATAAATGGTATGGCTAGCGTCCGGATTGGACGTCGCGTCTGGACGCGGCTCCGACACCTGCGTCCCGCCCCAGCACCCGTGCCCCACCATGCGCCCTGCACAGGGATAGCCACCGGCTGCGCCATGTAATACCCCGATCCACTTTTGTAACATACGTTTAAAACATGTGCAACATCCAAATGAAACCTTTGTAACGTACGTTTAAAACATATGAAATATTTGGAACATACAGTTGAAACACCATTGAACATGTGCAACATCCCGATCTACTTTTGAAACATCAAGATGCAACACTTGCAACGTACAAAAGAAGATAGATGAAACACTTGAGACATGCATCTGAAACACTTACAACATACGTGTAAAAAACAGATAAAAACATTGGGGATAGACGCTTGCAACAAACATGTACAACCATGCAACATATGCAGCATCCCGATCTACTTTTGCAACATCCTCTTGAAACAGTTGAAACATACATCTGAAACAATTGAAACACTTGAAACATGGCCTTGCAACATGCCTGAAAAGCATCTAGAAACACTTGAAACATAGCATCGCTACGCGGCCATGACCTACCTGGTAGGCAACTGCGGTGGCGCAGGCTCGCTAGATGGTGCGCGCCCGCACTCCCGTCATGCCCACCGTCAGCCGAGGGAGAGGAGACGCTGTCGGATCTAGGAAGGGCGCCGCCGGCCAGGGTAAGGGAGGGTCAGTGGCTTCCTTGGATCTTATCGGGGTGTGGAAGAGGGCCACTGGATCCGCAAGTGTTGGGCGCTCCCGGTGGGTGAGGACACCGGGGTAGAGGGAGGGACACCGAGCGAGAGAGTAGGGAAATGTTACGGTAGTTGGGAGAGTTGTCTGGGCAGGTCCTAGGCCCATTAAGCAAATCGTCTGTCCGCCTGACGCCTTGACCCTATCATTATCATAATATAAACGCTTTGTTGTTGTTGTTGCTGCCTCCAAGATTAATTTTGTCGTCATCGTTTCTCTGTAGTAATTATCTAATACTATGACTGAAAACGATATGCTCAAAGCGATGATGCTCTACACACGACGCCACGTCCCAATGCTACGTACGTCTGCTGGTCGGCCGGAGTAGAAAACAGGGCCTTGTTTGAAACGTAATACTAGAGCACCCAATCAGGATTGATTTTTCGCATATACTTTTTTTTTAAGATCCAGGTTGATTATATTAATAAGAAGATGAGAGGTTTACGCAAGATGCGGCTACGACCCAATCCTAGTAGACCATTAGAGATTATTATTAGGGGAAAATTAATTTATATACTACACGATGGCATCAAGAGCGCCAATACTGTCAGATTTTTTTTGCCTCAGCAAATTTCCACATGAGGGTTTCATCATGTATTTGAGAGATGTATTCTGCCTGCTTCATCATGTATTTTACATATACTTGTTGCATTGATTCATTGAATTGATCTTTCAATTTCATATAACTTACATCCCTTATATCTTAGAACAGAAGAAATATGTTTTATTAACCCATAAATAAATGATTTATATTTGAAGTCAACAAAAACTTGAACGAAAACTCAAAAGTACTCTACTTAGGCCTTGTTTAGATCCAAAAAGTTTTCACGAAAAACTACAGTAACGAATCTTGCGACACATGCATGAAGCATTAAATGTAGACCGAAAAAAAACTAATTACACGGTTTGGTTGGAAATCGCGAGACGAATGTTTTGAGCCTAATTAGTCCGTGATTTGACACTAAAGTGCTACAGTATAAATGTGCTAATGACTGATTAATTAGGCTTAATAAATTCATCTCGCGGTTTTCAGGCAAGCTATGTAATTAGTTTTTTATTAATATCCAAAAACTCCTTTTAACATCGCACGGAACATCGATGCGACATTTTTATAAAAAAAAACCTTTTCGCATCTAATGAAGGCCTAAGTCCCTACACTACAATCCCAGTCCACTCGGGCCTCTCCGCTTGTTGACCCGGTGGAGGACCGGGCTTATAAATGGGCGCCCAGCTGCCAGAGCTCACACAGCTAGAGCGGCCTGGAGCTGTGCCTGTCATACCCATCCATCTGAGCCTGGGTCTCGGCTCGGAGAGGCCACGGCCACCCACGACCCACCCATGGCGGAGGAGAGGCTGGAGGCGGCCGCTGCCGACGAGTACACGCAGGACGGCACGGTGGACCTCCACGGCCACCCGGTGCTCCGCTCCAAGCGGGGAGGGTGGAAAGCCTGCGGCTTCGTCGTAGGTACGCAAGCAGCTAGCTACCCTATATATCATGAATCCTTATGCTCCTGCCATGGTTTGTGTTTCCGAGCTCCTCAAAGCTAGCTAGCTCGGCCTTCTTCTCGACACACCTGCTTGTCATGGAGAGGCTCAGTAGAAGCACACATGTCTATTTCATGTTTGAAATAAAGAAAATTACATTATCGGGTTATTCGACGGCGGTAAAAGTAGTTTCGCAAAATGAAACGAACCAAAAGCTCTGTTTTTCCTCACCCACTTTAGCTCTGGCGGCCGCGTGCACATGACAGAAAATTAGGGCCCTGACGGTGACGGATGGTAGGAATAGGATCGATGGTAGGCAGGCTGGTAGCACCGCGCTGAAGCCAAAACTTTGGTAGTTTGGGTGGACCAGTGTCCATCTCAATCTATGTAATCCAAACAAACCCGTGGTTGCTTAATTTGGATCTCCACCGATTGGGCACTTGGGTGATTCAAATCCTAGGCCCCGTTCGGCTGATCGTCTTCGGCTGCTGCTATTGCTGATTTATTGTGAGAGAAAAACACTGCTGAATGGCTGACTGATTCTGGCAAGCAAATAGGGTCCTAGCTGCTGCCATCGGACCAGTACTTGCATAGTTGCATCTAGCTCATCAGCCTCTTCATTTCGAGCGGCAGCGCCTAAGGTGGTTCTCGAAACACGCCATTGTGAGCATGAGAGTTTCTCCATGGATGCTGAGCCAGAGTACATCATAGAAAATCTATGGCGCTGGCACACTGGGGTGTCTCCATGCAAGCTGAGCTGAGGCTGTGTATACTACCATAGTATACTAGGAAATGAAATGTCAGTTCCGCAAAAAAAATGTCACATATAGATAGTTCAGGCCCACTGAACTTATTACTACAAAAGACTACAATTTTAGATGCATTCTTGATAACCAAATATATAAGTAAAACTAGTAATATTTTTGACAACAAATAGGTATAACATGAAAATATATCCCATGATAAATCTAATATACTTATTTCATATCATAAATATATTTTTTTATTTATAGTTAGTCAAACTCAACATAGTTCAAGCATATGTGAATAAGAAAGGCCATTGCTTAGTTCTTGCTTATCATTGAATTAAAAGATTCTCAGAGTATATTAGCAGCTTGCCGCGAATAATCACCATTGTTTAGTTCTTGCTTATCGTTGATCTAAAAGATTCTCAGAGTATATTAGCAGCTTGCCGCGAATAATCTGCGTCCACATATGGGCAAAAAATGTTGAAAAGCAGACTAAAAAGTACTGTTCGCCGATTTATTGTGCATAAGTTCAACCAATCAGGGCATGCCCCCTTCTTTTTGGAACTGTGGCAGCAAACGACAGTGTCCTAGCTTCCCCTGCAGGCTGATTGATTCTGAAGCTTGCTGAGAGGAAAAGCACAGGTAACTGCTGGGGAATTAGGGGATGCTTGTCCTGTCACCAAGCGTTTGGAATCATTAGCCTTGTACCAATCGAGGATTTTGCTGCCGTGCTTCCATCAGATTTCGACTTGGTATTGTGCTACCCATGACAACGAAGGCGTGCCGTTGTGTTCTGTTTGTCCATTTCCAATTTTTTTCAGACATATAGATGTCGTGTGCCTCTGTCATAGAGTAGGATGATATTTATACATACAGTATATATATGGGGGGAAAGAAAAGGTTGAAGACCAACACCAAATCTCTTTTAACAATTGTGAGGCTGAGTCACACGGCCTACTTGTTCAGTGATTTTGTCGTCAAATTTAATCAGTTCTCCCTCCGTCCCAAAATAAGTCTTTATCTCGCATTTTGAGAAGTCAACTAATCTCAATTTTGACTAGGTTTATAAAAAATAGTATCGATATTTTTATCTTCAAATAGGTTTACTATAAAAATATATAATGTTATTAATCTAATAATATTTATCTTTTATCACAAATATTATTATTTTTTGGTATATATTTGGTCAAAGTTAATATTGTTTGATATCTCGAATACGAGATGGAGACTTATTTTGCGAAGAAGTACAGTAGGAGTATCTTTTTAACACGGAGTTGCTCCATCGGAGATTCGTTTCTTGAGATATACGTATGGAAGACAGCCCTTGTGGTGGTCTGTTGACAAACGCTAAGCTCAAGAGTCGTTGGAGCCGGGAGAAGGTCGGCTAGGCTGGGGTCCAGCTACGGGAAGAAAGGAGTATCTTTTGCATGCCATCTCTTTCGTACGTGTCGTCCAGTTTTGCTCCTGGTTTTCCGATCCCTTCTGGTTCTGTGCAGAATTAAATGCAAACAGCTATATAAAGAGAGATAGAGAGATAAATAAATAAATAAATAAATAAATAAATGAAGAAATAAATAAAATAAAGCCAGAGTCTGACTAACCAGAAACTCTGCTTCAAAGTTATTATAAGCATATCGCACTTGACATGTACACGGGAAGGGTCTATGCCCTCATGTACAATTTATTGACCCTTTAGGTACCACTAAAACGTGTTGTATTAAACATTTTCTCTATCTTAATATAAAGATATGCAAACCTTCAACGCATGAGAAAATAAGCATATTGCGCTTGACATGTACTCCTATTTGAAGTTATATGTGCATGGTGCATTTGAAGTACTAGTTGTGTGTAGCTATTATATGTGCATGGTGCATTTGAATATCACACTTGACATGTACTATTATGTAGTTATATGTGCATGGTGCATTTGAAACAGAGCCTCCAATATCTGATTTCTTGTCTTGGATTTGCGCACGTACGCAACGCAGTGTACGAGGTATTCGAGCGGATGGCGTACTACGGCATCTCGTCCAACCTGGTGCTGTACCTGACGACGAAGCTGCACCAGGGCGTGGTGCCATCCGCGAACAACGTCACCAACTGGGTCGGCACCATCTGGATGACGCCCATCATCGGCGCCTACGTCGCCGACGCGCACCTCGGCCGCTACCGGACCTTCATGATCGCCTCCGTCATCTACCTCTGCGTGAGTCGCCGCCGCCGCCTCGTCGGCGTTTTGTTTGTCTCAGCGTCATCCGTTGCCTCTGTTCGCTTCTTTCTTGGAATTGGATGCTGGTGCTTTTCCTTCCTTGTGCAGCTTGCTTTGTGTGGTAGCTGTTGTTTTCAGTCTGCTTCTTGTTATCTTTAAGGAATCAAAAAAAGCCCACCACAGCGATGTTTAGTTTATATGTGGGCCGTCAATCTTGTGATAAACTGAATTGAAGCCCACCATTTCGCAGGGCATGATCCTGCTGACGCTGGCGGTGTCGCTGCCGGCGCTGCGGCCGCCCAAGTGCGGCGCCGGCACGGCGGACC
This sequence comes from Saccharum spontaneum, assembly GCA_022457205.1. Lineage (NCBI taxonomy): Eukaryota > Viridiplantae > Streptophyta > Magnoliopsida > Poales > Poaceae > Saccharum > Saccharum spontaneum. Next base: position 33,497,356 of record CM039579.1, on the reverse strand, counting down.
CCAACTGCGTGCAGCAGGCGACGACCGGGCAGCTAGGCGTCTTCTTCCTGTCGCTGTACATCCTGGCCGTGGGCACGGGCGGCACCAAGCCCAACATCTCCACCATCGGCGCGGACCAGTTCGACGACACCCACCCGCGGGAGCGCAGCCACAAGCTCTCCTTCTTCAACTGGTGGATGTTCAGCATCTTCTTCGGCACGCTCTTCGCCAACACCGTGCTCGTCTACATCCAGGACAACGTCGGCTGGACCGTCGGCTACGCGCTGCCCACGCTGGGCCTCGCCGTCTCCATCGCCATCTTCACCGCCGGCACGCCCTTCTACCGCCACAAGCCCACCTCCGAGAGCCCCTTCGCCAAGATGGCCAGGGTCATCGTGGCGGCCGCCAGGAAGCTGGCCGTCTCCGTGCCCCTGGACCCGCGCGACCTGCACGAGCTCGACGACGAGTACTACGCCAAGAAGAAAACGGTCCCGCTCCCGCACACGCGCAACCTCAACGTCCTGAGCAAGGCGGCGGTGAAGACCGGGACCGGCGGTGAAGAAGACCGGTGGTCGCTCAGCACGGTGACGCAGGTGGAGGAGACGAAGCAGATGCTCAAGATGCTCCCCGTGCTGGCCATCACGTTCGTGCCCAGCGCGATGATGGCGCAGATCAACACGCTGTTCGTCAAGCAGGGGACGACGCTGGACCGGCACATCGGCCCGCGCTTCGAGATCCCGCCGGCGAGCCTGCAGGGGTTCGTCACCATCTCCATGCTGGTCGCCGTCGTGCTCTACGACCGCGTCTTCATGCCGTTCGCGCGCCGGATCACGGGGAACCCGCGCGGCATCTCGCTGCTCCAGCGCATGAGCGTCGGCCTCGTCATCCACATCATCATCATGGGCATCGCGTCGGTGACGGAGCGGCACCGCCTGGCGGTGGCGCACGAGCACGGGCTCTACGACAGCAAGAACACCACCATCCCGCTCACCATCTTCGTGCTGCTCCCGCAGTTCGTGCTCATGGGCGTCGCCGACGCCTTCCTGGAGGTGGCCAAGATCGAGTTCTTCTACGACCAGGCGCCCGAGGGCATGAAGAGCCTCGGCACGTCGTACGCCATGACCAGCCTCGGCATCGGCAACTTCCTCAGCAGCGCGCTGCTCTCGACGGTGTCACACATCACGGAGCGCCACGGCCGGACCGGGTGGATCCTCAACAACCTCAACGCCTCGCGGCTGGACAAGTACTACGCCTTCTTCGCCATCCTCAACTGTGCCAACCTCGTCGCCTTCTTCTTCGTGTGCCGCTTCTACGTGTACAACGCCGAGGTATCCCGTGTCGTCGACGCCGGGAGCACCAAGCAGAAGCGGGAAGTGGCGATGCAGGCGCCGGCGTCCGTGGGCGCAGTGGAGGCCACCCTATAGGTGAAGGTGTAGTAGTGTTCCATTACAAATGTAGTTATCATACTCATACATACGTGATAACATGAAGCTCTGCGTGTACACTGCGTAATCTCTGCATGCACATGCATTGTTTGTGATGAACAAGAACTCTGACGTTACGTTGCTTGGAGTTGTATTCCTATCTCCTAGCAGCTTGGGCCATTCCAGCAATGGAAGCTTGATTGGTAGAAATGCGGAATCGTAGCACAAACCTCTTGAATCTTGACGGGAAAGCAAGATATTCAGTCGACATGTTTCATACTTTCATTCTTTCCACTCGCAATACAGTTTAGTCTTTAGTGATGAGAAGCTAAGAGCATCTCCACCACCACCAGTTTGGTGGATAAGTGGTTTTCTTTTGATCTTTTCCTATAAATCAATGCTAGAAGAAATTGAAGGAACAAAAAAAAAAAAAACAAGGTCTACTAACAGATCCCCTTTATAATCTTCTTTTTTTTTTCTGAACTCTTCTTTCAGATTTTAACTTAGCCTAAACATGATCACTAACTCATCTTATTGCAGAAACTAATCTTAGATGCTAACCAGAGCTTGTGAACGTCATCTGTGTCACTGGAGATGTGATGAAGTTGATGTAGATGAAGTAGATCTTAATCTTCACCAGATCGGAGCTTGATGTTCCTAGTTGGTGAAGAACGCGTTGTAGATCTTGCAATACTTGGATGGACGTGGGTAGACGGCCTTCCTGAACTCTCGAGCGCCTAATCGATCAGTTATGTGAATAGTCACGTGATTTCGATAAATAGTGACGCTAGGGGTGCCTTTCTTATTTATAATTGCGCTGTGGACCAGAGGGCCGAACCCTTAGAATTCTAAGGGTTGCCGCCGATCACGATAGTTCTTATTTAGTGGGAAATAAATGATGAGTGGGTGGACCAAAAGCTTAACGCTTAATTAATTTCGTATTTAAGTTCAGGATTAGCCGAACTGATCACATTTCAACAGTGCCAACCATGCTGCCGTTGCGCAAGCAAGTGCACAGGCGACCACTGGATGAGCAAGCCGCCACCGCCACACTGAGGCAGAGCGGGCAGGCAGGGGCCGGGGGTGAGCAAGTGGGTGGCCAGTGGTCACGATGCGCTAGCCATGCTGCCACTGGGCGAGCGGACAGGCAACCACATCGGGCGAGCATGCTGCCACCACAGGGCCGAGTCTTCGTCCCCACGTTGGGCTGCTGCCACCGCTTGTGTCCAGTGTGCTCAATGCATAGCATGAGAGGACAGTGATAAGAAACAGTGGAGAGAGGACATTTTTTTTGTCTTGAGTCTATAACATGTTGGTCCCCCACACTATAGGGGTTTCTCTGTCTTTTGCAATGCACCTCTTCTAATAAAACCTAAAAACTTGTTTTTAATATAGAAGATTTCAAAGGGAAAAGGGAAATGTGATCTAGTGGAATTGCTCTAAGGATACAACATAGCTCGTGTTGTGGAAAAATTGCCTCCATCTCCAATTGACAAAGGTTTTTCTATAATTTCAAGACTCTTCCAAATGGCATTTGGGCCCGCATAGGGGTAGAGTAGTAGAATCAAACATCATTGTATCCCGCCCGGTGCGTGTTGTTCCACTATCACCCTTGTTTTGCTCATTGAGAGGCTTGGGCCAGATGTGACCAATATCATCATCGCATAGTGTCTTGCTCTTGGTACTTGGCGCATTAAGACCCTATTTGTTTGATCTTGAGATGGGAGGGATTCAAGGGGTAAAGGAGGATTTTGATTTGTAGGGGATTGAATCCCTTTCAACCCCCTTGGGTTTGTGATCAAACGAACAAGCTCTAATAAGAGTAAATATAAAGATCGTGGCCTCTACGAAGAGGTACCTGCTATGATCTTCTAGTGATCTAGCTTGTCACGATATCTTGTCTTCTAACCTACACAGTTCAGCATATGGGTTTAGTTGAGGGCAGACACAAGGGCTTAGGCCCTTGAGTCTAGTTACTCGTCCATATGGCTCCAATGAGCACTCCAAAGATCATGGTCACATGTTCAAAGTGGGAATGCTCGGTCCATTTTGCTTTGTCTTTGGTCAAGTGGCGAGGGACTCCTTCCACCCTAGAGTGGTGTAGGGCCCCTTCTGCCCTAGAGTAGTTGCAGGGCCTTTCTGCTCTAGAGTGGTGTATTTGTGTCCCCAATTAGTCAACAGTAATATTAGCTATGAACTTCCTTTTCTCCAATTAGCTTTGGACTTTTGCTCTCCTTCTGTGCAATCTTAGTATTCTAGCTATCTCTATAGCAAGCTTTTGTTTTAAAAAAACAAGATTTGTTGGCTTTCTATTAAAGTTGGACTACTCTTGGCATGCTTGTATATAAAAATCTGGCTAAACTTTAACTTGAAACTTAAGACATTAAATAGCTCTTAAAATATTTAGTTTAGAGATAAAGAAAATAGTATGATAGATGTGTGTTGAATGGGAGTTGCTATATTTTAGGTGTCCAATTTATAAAAAGTTTCAAACAAGAATCTTACAATCAATTAGTACAATTAAAATAACAATGAAAGCTTACAAGAGACAATTTTTCTGTAGCCAAAAAATCAGTCACATATAGGAGAGGTGAAGTCATAAACATCGTATATTTTTTATCGGATGGTGAATACTTCTCCAGAAAAGGTTCACATATATATTCACCCTGTTCGCTGGTTCGTTTTCTAGCTGTTGCTGATTTGTACTCCCTCTATCCCGTATTGTTTGTCGTGCTGGCATGCTTCAGTTCTATCCACGTTCACAGCTTCTGTGGTGCACCTGGACCCTCCCTTTATCCACATTCAAAGATTATGCGCTGCACCTCTTCAAAAGCTACAACGACACTGATAAAGGGACAGAGGGAGTATGGCTGAATTGTTGTGAGAGGAAAATACTGTTGCATGGGTGGCTGATTCTAGCTGAGACAGGTTGATTAGCTTGAAAGTGCAGGCTTGTATAGCTCAATAACTCATATACCATGGCACCAAATCGTGATGGCCAAGAAAGTGAATCAGGGGCGGCGGATGCGGCGAGAGAAATCCCAAGCCCAAGCTCCCTCCCTTCTCCTCCCAAAAGATCGCACTCCAACACCATCCCAGATCCAGTCTGTTATTCGATTTGTTTTTGTCCGGGCTGGATTCAGGAAGATGTGACGGCGGCGCTGCTGCATTGATTTGATCGAATGATCGGACTCCGACTTCGATACCAATTCGCTATGCTGTGTACTTGGATATAGTTTTGGAGAGCCCCGACGCCGCACGCCTTCGGTTGCAAGAGCCCTCTCCTCTTCTCGCTTCTCGAGCGCGTGCCCAGGTTGGAGCTTGGAACCAATCTCATGGCGGCGGTGACCCACAAGCGCCCGGTGCCCATGGCGAACTGCTGTGCCGCGGTGGCCGGCAAGAAGCGGGTGCGCTACGACTACAACCTGGGGAGCATCTACAACTACAAGAATCTCGAGACGCTCGGCGAGGGCACCTACGGCACCGTGGTGAAGGCGCAGGACCAGCGCACGGGCGAGACGGTGGCCGTCAAGTGGATCCGCCCGGACGACGAGGGCGTGACCGACCTCGGCGCCATCTTCCACGAGGCCGCCTGCCTGGAGGCGTGCCTAGGCGACCCCTCGATCGTGCAGATGAAGGAAGTCGCCGCCGACGAGGTCACCGGCCACGTGTTCATCGTGACAGAGTTCGTGGGGCCTAGCCTCGAGAGCCACTTCCCGCGACGCTTCTCCGGCGCCGAGACCCGCGCGATCATGCGCCAGCTCCTGCGCGGCGCCGAGACGCTGCACGGCGCGGGCATGATCCACCGCGACATCAAGCCGGACAACGTCCTCGTCGGCCCCGGCGGCGCGCTGAAGATCTGCGACCTCGGGATGGCGGCACGGACGAGGCCCGCCGGTGGTGAACCGTACCCGGAGGAGACCGTTGCCGCGCTGTGGTACCGCGCGCCAGAGCTGATGAGGGGGTCCCGGTCCCGGCGGACCTATGGCACTGCCGTGGACATGTGGGCGTTGGGGTGCATGATGATCGAAGCTACTCATCGGTGAGCCCCTGTTCAAGGACGCGGAGACGGAGGACGACGTCCTCCACCGGGCGCGTGACCTGGAGTATCAGATGGAGTCTATGATGGACCTGGCGTCAGATTCCGAGTTCCTGCCTGAGCTGTCCAAGGCCGGGCGCGAGGTCCTGCAAGGCCTGCTCAGTTTGGTGCCAGAGAAGAGGCTCACTGCGGCGGATGCGCTCAGCCACCGGTGGTTCGAGGAGGAGGACGCACGCCTGTTCCCTGTTCTATCTTCTCAGAAGGATCAGCGTGGTTTCATCAGTTTCTTGTAGAGTGCAGATCGAAAGGCAGCAGCATCTAACCCGTAGTCTTTTAACTCTTTACTAGTTGAGTGTCTGTGCGTTACTACGGGTATACATAGAATCACATGACAAATAGCCACACGTGTAGAACATATGTAGAATCTCATCCATTCATTAACAATTTAGTTGTTGCTCCTTTTTTCTTTTATATGCTTCTCATTATTTTTTTATTTCTTTCGCCCTTTTTCTCTTGAGACATTGCGAGTCATCGGGCCTTATCTCTTTCTCTCTTGCGTTCTCTATCATCACTTCTTGCAATGTTACATCCATATACTTTGATTATCACTAATAATGTAAACAATATGTTGAATTTATAAGGTAAAAGAATAATTTATTTTGTTTACCTCCATTAATAGTGTTAGTGTTAGTCTTGTCACCCAATGGTGCAAGAGAGCCACTATTTTCCATTGAATTAACCCACAGCCACAATTGCATAGTGCATCTTTTGTAGTATTTAATTATCCAGGAGTCATATGGTAGCCATTAGAAGTACTAAAGATAACATATATATTTTTAAATATTCCCAAAACTTAAACACATTTTAACCACCCGTCTAATATGAAGCAAAATAACCTGAATCTACAGTATAAAGCAAAACAACTATAGGCTTGTTATACATAGGTAGGCTAAATGAAACTATCATGTTTTCTTTCTGGCTATTGTTTGTTGCCAGGTGCTAATTTTTAATTTATGAAGAAGATAACACCTGTAAAACTACAAAGAGGAAAAAAGCAGAAGCTATGGTCTTTAACTAACATCCCATTGGTCTCACAAAACAGTCATTCAGTTCTGATTTTTTTGGTGGCGAAATATCCAGTGCTAAAATATCTGTAAATGCATTAAGCAAGAGCAGGGAAATGAAATCTGGTCTTTTTTGAATTACAAACTAAAAACCAACATGTTATGTCATCAATTAGCAAATTTGGACAAACCCACACCTAAGAACTGAAACCAGCATCATGAAATTTGAGGTAGTAGCTGTTGCGGGCTAACATCAATTAAAGAGCAAAAAGAAATAAGTGCTCAGCAGGAAAGCTAAATAACAATATTCTGAAACTAAGAAACATGGGACCAATCCAAGTCAGGACATCGAAGATGAAAACCAGCAACTAAAAAACATGGCACTAATCTAAAGAGGCTTAACAGGGAAATGAAAGGTGGTCTTTTTTGAATCACAAAACACAATTCTGCTGAATGGCATGCAATTCTTTTTTGAATCACAAAACAAAAGAAAGATTGAACTGCATAATACTAACCTTGCTACTCTGATTTAACTGTCAAACAACTCAGGGCAGATGTACCTGCACATGAATATCACCTCTTAGTAAATGTTCTACAATCTCAAGGAGTTAGCTCTTAGGGAATGTAATGATAGAATATTTCAAGTCAGCTATTCCATTAGGTTACAGGAACACATTAGATGTGGCTACTGACTCTGTTAGAAGAGTCAAGGGCCTATTGGGCCTTAGCCCGTTAGGGTTAATTAGTCGCTTGCTTAGGGGTCAAGTAAGCCTTGCTTGTAAGTCAAGAAATCCTCTCTATATAAGGAGAGCAGATGTATCAATCTAATCAAGCAAGAGATTAGAAGGAAAAACCTTCTCTCTTGCCGGCCGTGGGCAAAGCCCCGCGGCCGGTGTTCCCAGCGCCCCTCACAGCCCTAGCCGCCGTTCCGTCTCTCACGTAAACAGTACCCGCGCGGGTACTGTAGCGCGCGGGTACTGTAGCTCCGCCGCCGCTCCCTCGACTCTCTCCCCTCGATCCCAACAGCGTCCATAACAATCTGGTATTGGAGCCTCGCCGATCATGGCTTCCACCACTGCTGCCGCCGCGCCGCCGATCCCACCCACCACCACCCTGCCACTGCTCACGTTGTCCTCGTCCATCACCCTGTCCGCTGCCGTGGGCGCACCGGCGGATGCCGCCGCGGGGTCCTCTGCTGCCGTTCCCCTGACCCTGGAGTCCCTCGCCGCCGTGGTTGCCGAGATGTCCACCAACATGGCGCAGATGAGCCGCAGCATCATCGCCCTGCAGGCTGCGTGGATGGGGCTCACGCAGCAGCCGCCTCCGCCGGTTTCGTCGCTGCCCCCGCCACCCCCGCCGCACTCAGCGCTGCCCGCGCCCTCCATCGCCGCACCGGCCGCGGGTGCTAGTCCGCCGCTGAGCTCGGGTCTTCCCCGCCACATGATCCAGTGGCCGACCTCGCCGTCCCCCATCCCCGAGTGGGCGCTCGCCCGCTCTGCGGTGGTGCGGCTACAGGCTGCGGCGCGCGGCCTCCTAGCGCGCCGGCGGCTGCAGGAGATGCGTCAGCCTATGCACGAGGCGACCTTGGCGACGGTCGACCTCAGCTCAGTGAAGCACGACCTCGCCCCGTGGGACGGCCACCAGCAACCGCGCCGACCTACTACTGTCTTCAGGCGCGAGCATGGTGTTTTTCCCGCGCGCAACGACCTCCAACTCTGCGGCCTCCTTGTCATCGGCGGGGACGCACTACCTAGCGCCACCGCATTCCACCGCCGGCCGCCACGAGGACGTCTCCGCTGGTCGCTATCGCAACTAATTCCAGGTGGTTGTACCCATGCACCCCTCTCGTTCCGGTGGGCTCCATGGGATCCAGGTGGCTACACACGTGCAGGTCCATCACACGGAGGGTGTCCGCCGTATATTCAGGAGTCAAAAATAAAGAGTCGTAGTCTATTTCAGGTCAATAAAATAAGCCGAGATATAAAAGGCTTGTTTTTAGGTGTTAGATTTGTGTCTAGCGAAGTCATCGTTACTGTCATCGTTAAGTTGCAGCTCGAGGACGAGCTGCATGTCCAGGTGGGGTGTAGTGTTAGAAGAGTCAAGGGCCTATTGGGCCTTAGCCCGTTAGGGTTAATTAGTCGCTTGCTTAGGGGTCAAGTAAGCCTTGCTTGTAAGTCAAGAAATCCTCTCTATATAAGGAGAGCAGATGTATCAATCTAATCAAGCAAGAGATTAGAAGGAAAAACCTTCTCTCTTGCCGGCCGTGGGCAAAGCCCCGCGGCCGGCGTTCTCAGCGCCCCTCACAGCCCTAGCCGCCGTTTCGTCTCTCTCACGTGAACAGTACCCGCGCGGGTACTGTAGCCCGCGGGTACTGTAGCTCCGCCGCCGCTCCCTCGACTCTCTCCCCTCGATCCCAACAGCGTCCATAACAGACTCCAACCGCTAAGATGTGGCCACTAACTCCAATGCCCAAAACAGAGTAGAGTGAAAAGACCATTGTGCAAACACCACCATGGCACCATCGCCATGGGACAAGCTACAAGATTAGCTTTTGAATTTATTGACCTTGAGGGGGAGGCTATCGAGCATAGCTGAGTGCTGCAGGTGACCAATCCCTCCAGTTTGTTTTGCATAATAGTAGAATCATACAAAAGCCTACAGTGAAATCGGCATCACCCAGAGGCTAGAGAAGGTAGATATAATACAAAATACCTCTAACCACACCACAGCTCCGGTGCCAGCTCTGCATTAGTGGAAAATAAAAATGTCATTGCAAACTGTAAGGCCTGATTTAATCCTAATCAAACCAAAGTACAACGTGGAAAGAAATTCCAAGAAACTAACAGCTGATATGACATTAAGCAAACCAAATATTGGCGGCTTGCAGATCCATGAGGACTAACAAAATCACCTCAAGAGCCCTCTTTTGACATAAATTTGGGGAAACAAAATCTTGAATGTCTAACTAAACTTATGAAAGAAGACATGAAACAACTTAATTGACAGAAATGCTAACTACGTCAAACCTTCAATCCAAAAATTCTGAAATTTTGTGAGCATAAATTTGAACTAATGGTTTTTTATTTGAAGTCATTCTTATCCGGTAAAACCAGAGGGGGTAAAATTGTCTCAACTTAGCTGAAATTACCTGAGCACAAATTTCTATTCCTAAAAACGAATTCATATCAGGATTCCAGAGCTCTCTAAAGGTCTACTTTGCCAATCTAGAAAGCTTAAGAAAAAACCTATAACTCTTTAGGAAACCAAAAAATAATTTGAGGTCCTTAAAGGCATCTAAAGAAAGGTTTAGTACAAACTGTCAGATGTAACAGCAAAGGTTGGTGAACACACAACTTGCTGAAAATTCAAAGGAAGGGAACCCATTCCCTCCACTGATTCCCCACACCAAACTCATCTAAACATGAAAAATCCTCTCCTACATGGCAGTACCATGGATGTTAATATGACACCCTATCTTAAAGTTGAGTTTACTGTTTTAGTTAGAGTTGCAGCAGGTATTCGGTTGATAAATTAGAAAAAAATGGTTACAGTATGGTTTGAAATTGTTTAGATCCTACAATAATGAGTCCCGAAGGTTCAAGTGTTGGGATCACTGTAGCAAGATCCTACAGCATGAACCTCATGTTAGAGTAAAAAATGGTAATCACTGCAATGTTGAATTGCCCTCATACACAAGCAAAAAGGAGATCTCAAACTTATCTAAAACAGCGCAAAACACTGAAAGTTTTCATCCACACCCACAAACTCAAATCCTCATCCCAGTATTTGCAATAATAAAACGAACTTATTTATTACTTACCACGGGTGGCCACTTCAGAAAAGTTGACTTGTTATCAGGTAACGAGGCAACAGCTGGCAAAGTTCCTTCATTTGGAGTACTCAAAATTCTGCATTAACAGAAGAGAATGCACATCCCAAATAAGGTATTTTTTTCTACATCATACAACAAACTAACAAAATAATGACATGTTCTTCAAAGGAAAGGAGCAGATATAGAGCATCATGTTAACGACGATTCTTCCATATAAATGCCAGCCCAGACAAGATATTTTGAATCAGTGGAGCACTGACTCATCTCATCGGCGAGGGTCAATGCAATAACCAGTACAGAACTGCTGTGATTGAGTTTAAGGGGGGCATTTCATCAAATGGCTTACCTGCACATGAGTTGAGTAGGGTAGTGCAGCAGATACAATCCATCCTTAATTCCTTATTCCGCTCAAGTCTAGCAAATAAAGATAGTACAATCCAACACGCCTAGCAGGTTAGCTTGTACAATCAAGGAAGTAAGCAATATATATGCAAGCAACACATAATGATAATAAATCACGATCAACGAACTGGATGCATGGAGTGGGCCGTGACAAAGAGAGCAGCAGTAGTACAATTACGCAGTACCCTGTACATGGGCTCCAGCTGCAGCGCTAGATGGATGTTGATACCGCCGCGGCCAGGGTACAGGACTACAGATACACCAGAAGGGCTGGGTGCTTGGTTTTGCACAACAGGAAGGGAAAAGAAGGGGTTGGCACACCTGGTGGCAGCAGCGAGCGAGGAAGGACTTGAAGAAGCTGTGGCTGCTCGACGTGCTTTGGCCGCTTCTCGCCGACTGCACCTGGAGACCCGCCGATGGGACGGTCTTGGCGTAGGGTTCCAGTCGAGTCCGAGGTCTGGGTGGCGGGCTTCAGCAGTGCCGCGCGATGGCTAGGGCGGGCATCGGCTTCACCGGCATGGCACCGTCGCTCGCGGCGAGTGGGCTTCACCAGTGCTGCACGATGGCTAAGGCGAGCGTCGGGCTTCACCGGCGTCGCGCCGTCGCTCGCGGCGAGCGAGCTTGACCAGTGCCACGCGATGGCTGGGGCGGGCGTCGGCTTCACCGGCGTGGCGCCGTCGCTCGCGGCAAGCGAATCTCCTTCCTCCGACGTGCCCTAGTCGCTGTGGCCACCAATTCACAAAGCTGCGGTTGTGTGGGCGAGAGCGAAGGAGCTCGGAGTCGTGCGCGGGCCACGGGGGTGAACTGGGCGCGGGCAGCGGTTGCGGACACGTGAGATACAGGGAGCGAGGCGTGGATTAGCGTGGGGCGAGGTGATTAGGAGGGGAGCGGTCCGATTAGTTGGCGATGACGATAACAATCGGATCTTTTTAGTTGTGGGTGGATGGAGATTATCTTTGCTTGACTAGTTTGTGCCCATGCGTCGTAGCGGTCAGTGGAAGCCCAAAATTTTTCACCACAACATATCCATGTACTCCTGAATATGCCCTGATAAGAGCATCTCTAGAGTTTCCTAAATTCCTTCCTAGTCCTTGATTTTTAGAAAGATGAGAAAAAACCCTCTCCAACAACTCCTAATCCTTCCTCCTAAAATTTAAGTACTTTGTAAAAACCGAGCTATTCCACGTAAAGTTGTCCCAAGATTCTCATTTTGTAGCTATCACAATTTTCTATCGCATCTCTATTAACTTTCTAATAACAATCGAGATACAGATGCTTGTGTCAGCATCTCAAAAGTTTTTTCTTAAACTTACTCTCTACTGGCAAAATATGCCCGTGCGTTACAATGGGACGTACAATTTATTAAAAGTTTTTTTTCTTAAACTTACTCTCTATTAGCAAAATAAGCCCGTGCATTGCAACGGGGCGTACAATTTATTACTCGGTGATCGTACAATTTTTGTAAAATTTAAATGAGTTTAGTCCTGAATCAAATAAATATAATCCTATATGAAAAATTGACAAGAGTACATTGAAGAAAACAGAAGAAAAAATTTGCCAAAGAAATTAGAAATCATCATGTACGTGTAAAGTACGTTAGAGATTATCTCATTACTTCTAGTTTACCTGTTTCATGAAAAAACCATTTACAAAACTGAACAAAAACACTGATCTCCATACGAGAAACAAATAAAAATCACCACAAATATCGGAAACTACCTTGAGAAAAAAACAGAAAAAAATCATGTCCGAAATAGAAAGGAATTGTACAATCTAGAGATAGCATGAGGTAATTGCGTATTTGAATAGGAAAGGAATTGTACGATTCAAGAGAGATAGCATGAGATAATTGTTGCCGTATACATCTGCAAAACCAGCCCATGACAAACCTATTCAGGGTAAGATTTATCTTATTTTTCTAATTTTCCTTTTCTATTTGATTAGGACTTATATTTCTATTTAGTTTAGGATTAGAATTCTAGCAATCCAAGTTATCTAAAGAGTCCAGGCCACATACACGACCCAATATGTTTTGAAATCGGACTTCGTATCGCGCTAGACAAGAGCTATTATAACTCGTATGAGCACGAGTTATATATAAGTTCGGACAAAGGAAACTCTCAAATTGTCTGATAGTAAGAGGGGGACAAATCAAAAAATGGATGGACGAAAAAAGGCTAAAATTTTATCTCTTTATTATTAGGTATAGATATAGAAATACTTATTTAAAGAGTTACTTTGAATATAAAAAATGATCTCTATATACTCCGTATATGTATTTTGAAGTGCATCTCCATTGTCTATCTTTGACTAGCGAGACAACAAAAATAAATAATGACAATATCACAATATTTGGAATACTCTCTTCGTCCGGGAAGAAAAATACAATTCTAACATAGTACAAGTCAAAATATTTTAAATTTGACTATCTATATATAAAACAACGACAACAATACTTATGATATATCTAATAAGTATCCTTAAATTTTTTTATAAGATACATAATTATAATATATACTTATTTTATGTTATAAATATTAATATTGTTATCTATATATTCGATCAAACTTTAGGCATTTTAACCCGTAATAATACACTTAGTGTCCATTTTTTTCATGGACAGAGGTAGTACAATATTATAAACAGCAACCAAAGACAAGTAAATCTCATGAGATCTCCTGACAAAAATGGTTCTATTGCCATGACCAAGTTGTAGGAAGTTCCGACTCTGGTCGTGTAAAAACTTGTCCAAAGTTTGCACAACTGTCCCCTGTTCTATCTTCTTAGAAGGATTAGCGTGGTTTCATCAGTTTCTTGCAGCAGATCGAAAGGCAGCAACATATGACCCTTGTAATCTTTAATTAACTCTTTGTCTTTGTTCTCTCTTTTTTTTGCTTGACTAGTTTGTGCCCATGTGTTGTTGTAGCGGTCAGTGGAAGCCCAAAATTTTTTCACCACACCATATCTGTGTAGCTGAATAGGCCTTGATAAGTTGCCATAGGAACTGGTCATATATCAGTTGGTTAGGATTCTTATGGTAGAACCTACCTACCTAGGTTCAAGTCCTCGACTTGGCACAGGAGTGTTGGAATTTATATGGGCTTGGCCCAATAACCAATTGTGAAATTTCTAATAAATCTCAAAGGCCCATCCATGTGAGCAAGAGAGGATGTGGGAACTCTTTAGTACCACCTTTCTTGTTGAAGTGGAGGTAGTCATACTTAAATATGGAAGTCCTCTCCACTTCCTCAAGTCTAGTGTGAGGAGAAGTAAGAGAAGTCCACACGCGTGCGTTCGCTCGCCTCGTCAGGCCGAGCGGGGCGGGGTGGGGCGAAGGGCGCGGGTGCGCGGCACCTACGTGAATGGTCCGCCGAAATCTGGCTCCTCGCCTTACGGAAGCGCGATCTCCTTTTGTTGTTTTCGTTTTTTGGTTTCTTGGCCTTCAAGTTGCATGAGTCCTAATCGATTACAAATTAAGAGTCCTAAATCAATTTAGATCATGATCGTGACACAAGATTGGTTGGACAAGACTATATAAGTAACATGCCGGCCACGCTAAAACATATCCAGTTGAGCTAGGGTTTTTGCCTCTTCTCGCTATTGCGCCGCCGCTGTAGCTACTCCAATCTGATCGCTTGCGTGCACCGACGACCGGGTGAGCAGGTCTCCGGAACCCTCGTCTTTGCGATCCTGCACCGGGAGAAGGCGAATAAGGTTTTTGGGAAGCGTTCTTCGCGCGACTGCTCCCAAAGCTTCCACAATGGCTCGTCTTCCAAAGGGTGCATCGGCGCGTCGGCTTCGTCGTGCTACAGCTCGCGGGATCGTTATCAAGAATACTCCTCCACCTCTCATCGACGACTTCGACGACGACTTCAACATCGACGACATCGACATCAGCGATCTCGCTCCATCACCACCGCCAGCCACATCTTCAACATCATCTACTACTACAATCGAAAGGTATAATTCTCTTGATCTAATCTTGACATACGTATAATCTAATCTATCTGCTGGACTATCAATGCTTGCCATGTTGATGCTGTGGAATATGCTGATCTGCTATACTAGTATGCCATACATGTTTAATCTAGTTCATATATTTGCCATGATTTATGTTCTAGATTTAATAATGCTTTTAATCTGGAAATTGCCTAATTCTTTAACAATCCAAAAACCTTATAATAGGTCATTTTCAGACTTATCTATGGCTAGTTTTGTTGACGCGCTGAGGCCGAAAAAGTTTTCTGGTACGCATTTTAAAAGGTGGTCTGTTAAGGTCACTGATTGGCTTACTGCAATGAAAGTTTTTTGGGTCAAAGACGGCATGCTTGAGGAAAACATCTCTGATGAAGATCAGAGAAAATTCCAGAAAGCTAATGATATCTTTATGGGAGCTGTGCGTAATGTGCTTTCAGATTATCTATTTGATTCTATGATGCACTTAAGAGACGCAAAGGCTCTATGGGATCATTCGAATGCTACTTATGGTGCTTCAGATGCAGGCAAAGAGCTGTATACCATGGAGAGGTTTAATGACTACAAGATGGTTGTTAACAAATCAGTAGTCGAGCAAGCTCATAAGATTCAGCGCCTAGCTAAGGAACTTGAACTCCTTAAATGTGTCTTACCCGATGAGTTTGTGGCTAGGTGCATTATTGCTAAATTGCCTTCTTCATGGAGGAATTTCGCCGCAAGTCTCAAACACAAGAGATAGAAAATATCAGTTGAAAACCTGATAGCATCTCTTGATGTCGAGAAAAAAGCTCGGGCTAAAGATAACATTGAGAAGGGGAACGAGGAAAAATCTGGCGCCCACTTTGTCCAGAGAAACCATGGCAAGAATAAGGGAAAGCCTAAGCAACCTACTTTCAATGCCAAACAAAATACTGCCTTTAAGAAGAAGAAGAAAGACAAAGCAGGGCCACCTTGCTTCGCGTGTGGAGAGCTAGGTCATTTTGCTAAAGATTGTCTGGAGCGAGCGGACAAGAAAGAGAAAAAGAAAGTTCACCTCGTGACTGCTAGTAGTGCTAATGACGGGTATGGTAATTTTCCTACTATACTTTCAATGTTTCAATATCTAAGTTGGTAGGTTGATACAGATGCTAATATTCACGTGTGTGCTGATATCTCTTTGTTTTCTTCTTACCAGGGGCTCCAAGGTTCCTCCGTCCTGATGGGGAATGGGTCACATGCTTCTGTTCGTGGTGTTGGCACGGTAGATCTGAAGTTTACTTCGGAAAAGATCGTGCAGCTGAAGAACGTACAACATGTCCCTACTATTCGCAAGAACCTTATTAGCGTCTCCCTTCTATTGAGAGATGTGTTTAAGGTAGAGTTAGAGTCTAATAAAGTAGTCATGTATAAGCATGGATAATTTATTGGTAAAGGCTATGATTGCGGAGGCTTATTCCGCCTATCTTTGGCAGATTTTTGTAATATGTCAGTGAATCATATTTATGGCACGATTAATGATAATTCGAGTGTTTAGCATTCTCACTTATGTCATGTTAACTTTGGATTGATATCACGTTTGTCTAGCCTAAATTTAATTCCAGATCTCACTATTGCCAAAGGTTCTAAGTGTCATAGCTGTGTACAATCTAAGCAACCTCGAAAGCCTCATAGGGCAGCGAAGGAGAGAAACTTGGCATCTCTAAAACTCATACATTCTGATCTTTGCGAGATGAATGGTGTGTTGATAAAAGGTGGAAAGAGATATTTCATGACTTTAATTGATGATGCAACTAGATTTTGCTATGTTTACTTGCTTAAAACTAAAGATGAAACGCTAGACTACTTTAAAATCTATAAGGCTGAAGTTGAAAATCAACTAGAGAGAAAAATTAAACATCTAAGGTCAGATCGTAGTGGTGAATATTTTTCTATATTATTTGATGAGTTCTGTGCGGAACATGGTATTATTTATGAGAGGATAGCTCCCTATTCGCCCAAATCAAACGGGATTGCGGAGAGGAAAAATCGCACGTTGATTGACTTGGTGAACGCCATGTTAGACACTGTTGGTTTATCTAAGGCATAGTGGGGGAAGCTCTATTGACTGCGAGTCATGTCCTGAATAGAATTCCAAACAGAAATAAAGAGACAACTCCATATGAGAATTGGATTGGAAGGAAACCATCACTTTCATACTTGCGCACGTGGGGATGTTTGATGAAAGTCAATGTCCCAATTTCTAAGAAGCGTAAGCTTGGACCGAAGACTATGGATTGTGTCTTTCTAGGATATGCTCACCATAGCATTGCCTATAGATTTTTAGTAGTAAAATCTAAAGTTCCTGATATGCATGTGGATACAGTTTTTGAATCTCGTGATGCTATATTTTTTGAAAATATATTCCCTATGAAAGATATGTGTAGCAATGCTAGATTCTCTAAGATAGCTCCTGATTTTACTGTACCTATTGAATCTTCTATTGAGTCATTTGAGCAACCACCTGAAGAAGTCCTTGAGGAGAATGGCAATGACGTTCCTGTTGTTGATATTTGGTAACGCAATTAGGAAATAGGATCCGCAAGCGCACGGATATCGGTGAGCACTTCACCCGAGATGTTATCCTGGGTATCGTATTTATATTTTTACCTTTAGGAGAAAGAGTGCATCTGACTAACCAAATCTATTACTACTAACCTTTAGGCTACAACCACTATGATTCGATGTGAGTGATGTATAGAGAAGACTACAACCGCACTCTTCTTCTAACCTTGGTAAGGATGATCTACTGTTCTATTGGGGAGGTTTACATAATCTAGACACCACAAAGGATGTTCAACCCGCACCTATAAACCCTATCGATCCTGCTAACGGGATATGGAATACAAAGGTAACTCGGAATTGTCACGTTCCTCGCTACTACCACGGTCCGGCTAGACGAGGGAATATCTATGAGTATCCTAGCTTAAACACCACGTTTACACTAGAGATGATTACTCTAAACTCTACGCGAAGAGATCAAAGTAAACTCATAAACCAAAGAACAATAAAACAAAGAACTTACTAGAATTTAGAAGTCGAAATACTGAAGAATCCTGAGAACAAGCCTCGGGTTTGAAGAACTTGCTCCCGGAGGTACAACCTCGGAGTAGACACCGACAGGCCGGCTTCCTCCGATCTACACCTCCACTCTATCTCTCTCAATCTAGTAGAACTAATTCAACTTTCACATTGGATGGTAAGCCCTAAGAGGTGGGAACCCTAGAGGGAACCTCTCTCTCTAAACCCTAACTAGAGATATGCAACTGAATAATGAATTGGGGTCTTCTCCACCAGGGGTCAGGGGCCTTGCTTATATAGCCCTTTTGGATGAATCTGGACCGTCGGATCAAACCGACCTTCATCCTACGGTTTTCCTTAATCCTCAAAGGCGGTGGAGCATAATCCGCGAGACTTGACCTGATTGGTCCCGGGGGCAGGGCGGGCGCCCTAGGGCACAGGGCGGGCGCCCTGTGTCCTGGCCCGTTACGGCTCCCGTTTGTTCCCGTGGCTTCTGGAATCTTCTAGATGTAAGATAATTACGTGTTCGGTTAATATCCCGTCATTAATCCGACATGTGGGCCTTTCTTCCGTATTTCCTGATAACCCCCTGCAGAAATAGATAAACAGCAAAACTCGTGGAATTCTGTTAGATCAAACCCTAATTCTAGGTGTTGCTTGCATATAGGTCCTTTTCTTTATTTATTTGATGGTTATAATTGATACTTAAGAACCGTCAACACCTGTGAGGAACAAGAGACGAAGGATTGCAAAATCCTTTGGTGATGATTTCATTGTATATCTTGCGAACGATACTCCTACCTCTATTATAGAGGCATACGCATCTCCAGATGCAGATGGTTGGAAAGAAGTTGTTCGCAGTGAGATGGACTCAATTCTTTCTAATGGAACTTGGGAGTTATCTGAGCTACCTTTTGGTTGTAAACCAATTGGATGTAAGTGGGTGTTCAAGAAGAAGCTTAGGCCTGATGGTACTATTGACAAGTGCAAGGCTCGGCTTGTGGCTAAGGGTTATACCCAGAAGGAAGGCGAGGATTTCTTTGATACTTATTCACCTGTTGCTAGAATGACCACTATTCGAGTGCTACTTTCTCTGGCTGCCTCGTATGGTCTTCTCGTTCATCAAATGGACGTGAAGATAGCTTTCCTTAATGGAGAGTTGGATGAGGAGATTTATATGGATCAGCCAGATGGATTTGTAGTAAAAGGTGAAGAGCAGAAGGTGTGTAAATTACTGAAGTCTTTGTATGGCTTGAAACAAGCACCTAAACAATGGCATGAAAAGTTTGACACTACTTTAACTGGTGCAAGCTTTGCTGTTAATGAAGCTGATAGGTGTGTGTATTATCGACATGGTGGGGGCCAATCTGTTATATTATGTTTATATGTTGATGATATTCTAATCTTTGGAACAAACATTGATATTATTAATGAGGTCAAGTTTTTTTGTCAAAGAGTTTTGACATGAAAGATCTAGGAGAAGCTGATGTAATTCTAAATATTAAGCTGATTAAGGAAGATAGTGGGATTACCTTGTCACAATCTCACTATGTTGAGAAGGTCTTGAGCCGTTTTGGCTTTATGGATAGCAAGCCTACTCCAACACCTTATGATCCTAGTGTGACATTGAGAAAGAATAAGAAGATTGCAAGAGATCAATTGAGATATTCTTAGATAATTGGTTCACTCATGTATCTAGCTAGCGCAACTAGACTAGATATCTCTTTTGTCGTGTGCAAGTTGAGTAGGTACATGTCCAATCTGGGTGATAATCATTGGCATGCACTTGAGAGGGTCTTGCATTATCTCAAAGGTACAATGAGTTTTGGGATTCACTATTCTGGGCATCCAGCTGTGCTAGAGGGATATAGTGATGCGAACTGGATTTCTGATATTGATCAAATCTAGGCCACTAGTGGGTATGTGGTTACTCTTGGAGGTGGCGTAGTGTCTTGGAGGTTTAGTAAACAGACTATTTTAACTAAATCTACCATGGAAGCAGAACTTACTGCTTTGGATACAGCTTCTGTAGAGGCAGAGTAGCTGCGTGAGCTCTTGTCAGACTTGCCGGTGGTTGAAAAACCAATACCGGCTATCCTTGTGAACTGTGATAACCAAATAGTGATCACTAAAGTAAATAGTGCTAAGGATAATGCGAAGTCAACAAGACACGTTAAAAGACGTTTGAAGTCTGTCAGGACGTTGAGAAACTCCGGAGTAATCATTGTGGCTTATGTGCAAACAGACAAGAACCTGGCAGATCCCTTTACCAAAGGGCTATCACGGAATATGATAGAAATAGCATCAAGGGAGATAGGTTTGAGACCCATATGAGTTTACAGTAGTAGTAACCCAACCTTTTTGATCGAAGATCCCGTGACTTAGGATCTAGGAAGAATAAACTATTGGTAAACTAAGGAGAGTATAATTATAACCCTCTCTATGTGAAGATGCAATAGTCTCAAAGTGTTGAGGCACTGTATGGTAGGTTGGCTAATACCTTAACATGTTCTATTGGCTTTAACAAGCGAAGATGCTGTCCTACAGAGCATTCTTGAAAGAACATACCTATATGAGTTCGACTGTATAACATCACAGTCTATGAGACTTGGGTGGTTTCTAGTAAGCTTATGAAGAGAACAGGGAGTACGACGTCTATGCTCCACCCACGGAGTAAGGCTATTGGTAGTCAGGTACTAGTTTGATTTTGAGCAAAGATTATTCGCACAAAACTTGTAATTCAAGGCATAGTCCATTGTTCAAGTTGTGGATGAGTGTAGCTTGAGGTTCTAGGCGGAAGTTCAACTTCAGTCTCTGCCGAAACACTGGTATATCAAATAGTAGTAAGAACATGCAAATCTCTAAATGGGTATTTGAGATCTGATAGGGGATTGTTGGAATTTATATGGGCTTGGCCAATAACCAATTATGAAATTCCTAATAAATCTCAAAGGCCCATCCATGTGAGCAAGAGGGGATGTGGGAACTCTTTACTACCACCTTGCTTGTTGAAGTGAAGGTAGTCATACTTAAATATGGAAGTCTTCTCCACTTCCTCAAGTCTAGTGTGAGGAGGAGTAAGAGAAGTCCACACGCGCGCGCTCGCTCGCCTCGCCTCGCCAGACCGGGGGGGTGAAGGGCGCGGGTGCGCGGCACCTATGTGAATGGTCCACTGAAATCCGGCTCCTCGCCTTGCGGGAGCGCGATCTCCTTTTGCTATTTTCATTTTTTGGTTTCTTGGCCTTCAAGTTGCATGAGTCCTAATCGGTGATAGGCACATCGAGATCAAGATGCTGCCGATAGAGAGACAAGTTCTCGACTCCATGTCTCACCTCTATCTCCAAGAGATCACTCAGCAGCATTATGGTTTACAGGTTTATCCTATTATTCTGTCTACTTTGATCGATCGTAAAAACACAGCAATGAAGGCTTTCGTTCATAGGGCAAAACCGTTTTCACTCTAGACTACCGAGATAGAAAGCAGATCTGGGTGGGGCCGTTGGATAATAGAGCCTCCCTCCATCCCAAATTATAAGGCATTCTAAGAATCTTGGAGAGTCAAAAGATCTCAAGTTTAACCAAATTTATATGATAAGATAATAATATTTATGGCACTAATTAAGTATCATTAGATTCTTCATTAATTATATTTTCATAGTATATCTATTTGATGTTATAAATTTTTGCAATTTTCTCTATAATTTTAGTCAAACTTAAGATGTTTTGACTCTCCAAGATTCTTGGAATGCCTTATAATTTGGAATAGAGGGAGTACAAAGTAAGAATCCTAAATCAATTTAGATCGTGATCGCGACATGAGTTTGGTTGGACAGGACTATATAAGCAACCTGCCGACCACGCCAAAACGTATCCAGTTGAGCTAGGGTTTTTGCCTCTTCTCGCTATTGCGCCGCCGCTGTAGCTACTCCAATCCGATCGCTTGCGTGCATCGGCGACCGGGTGAGCAGGTCTCCGGAACCCTCGTCTTTGTGATCCTGCACCGGGAGAAGGCGAATAAGGTTTTTAGGAAGCGTTCTTCGCGCGACTGCTCCCAAAGCTTCCACAACGGCTCGTCTTCTAAAGGGTGCATCAGCGCGTCGGCTTTGTCGTGCTACAGCTCGTGGGATCATCATCAAGAATACTCCTCCGCCTCTCATCGACGACTTCAACATCGACGACATCGACATCAGCGATCTCGCTCCATCACCACCGCCAGCCACATCTTCAACATCATCTACTACTACAATCGAAAGGTATTATTCTCTTGATCTAATCTTGACGTACGTATAATCTAGTCTATCTGCTGGACCATGTTGATGCTGTGGAATATGCTGATCTGCTATACTAGTATGCCATACATGTTTAATCTAGTTCATATATTTGCCATGATTTATGTTCTAGATTTAACCATGCTTTTAATCTGGAAATTGTCTAATTCTTTAACAAGGAGTTCACATTTTCCTGGATTTATTCCAAGATTTAACGACGCTATGCTTTTAGTGGTAGGCGACGTCCCCGTCGACAAGCGAGACGTCTATGGTGACTTTGTGAATCTCAAGATCTACCGGCTTAGTCCTTCGGAGGTACTCATAGGGGTAAAGTTTGTCTACGTGTGTTCATAGGGGTGAGTGTGTGTGCGTGTTGTGAGCATTTGCGTTGTAATGTGTAATTCCAAAAAAAGATTCTCATTTTATAGCTATCAATTTTTTATTGCATCTCTATTACTTTCTAATAACAATCGAGATACAAATGCTTGTAAGGATGCTACGAGTATCTCGAAGAGTTTTTCTTAAACTCACTCTTAAAATCCTCGTTTGGAGAGTTATTTGAATATAAAAACACTTTCTATATCTTTTCACTTTTCAACAGTTTCTCTATCTTTTATACACGTATTTTGATGTGCATGTCCGCTCTCTATCTTTGACTAGTGAAAAACCAAAAATAAATAATGACATTATGACAATATTTGGAATACTCTCTCCGTCTAGAAAAAAATTACAATTATAACACAGTATCAAGTCAAAGTATTTAAATTTGACTAACTATATATAAAATAACATCATATTTATGACATTAAATAAGTATTATTAGATCTATCATGAGATACAATATCATAATATATACTTATTTTGTTTTATAAATATTAATTTATATATAATATATAATCGATCAAACTTTAGGAATTTAACCAATACTAGCAAATATGCACGTGCGGCACACACGTATTTTTCAAAAACATCATTACACAATTAATTATTACGCTAGAAAGACTAAATCATTAGGTTCAATGAGATTCAGACTCCATTAATTTTTATTCCTTATTTCTTAATGCATATATCAGTCAAGACGACAATCAGATCAATAGTGTCCATGAGCATGCACGGAGCCAGCGGTGGGGCTAGGGGGGCTCTAGCCCTCCTATCGCTGCTGGCCTAGTGGAGCCCCTGATGCTCTCCTTCTAATTTTAGACAGATGTACGAGGTAAGGTGGGCTGAGACCTCTATTTTTATAATGTATTTTGTGAATTTCATAGTTAATCGATGTTTTCGATATAAAACTACTTCAAGCTATTATATTTTTTCTATTGTGAGGGGTTATAATAGAGCTAAGTCGCTGTAGCATTTTTGTTCAGCCCCTCTAAATTTTTTTTCTGGCTTCGTCCCTGTTCATGAGCTTAATCTCTACAACTAAAACATTGGTAAAGGAATCGTTCACCAGCGCTATCACATGCTCGCTCGCTTCATCGCTCGCCCGGCACTTCCCTCGCTCGCCCTAGCGTGCGGTGGACCCGGTGCCGCGCTCCCTCGCATGCTCTTCCCCGCCCCGCGTGACAATCACGGCCAAAGAAGGCAACAGAATACGGTGGACCTGGCCCTCGCGTCACGTGCGCTCTCTCCTTCTCACCTACCGGATCCGGGCGTGCCCTCCATTGCTGGCAGCGGTGCCTACATCGACTTGTGGCGGGCTATGGGAAGTATTGGGGCTGTGTTCCATGGAGGATGCCCCGCATCGCCAGCCTCACCTACCTCCACCGTTCTCTGCCCCGTCTTCCCCTCCGTCCCTTCCCCAAGGCTCGGAATCCCCACCACCGGCGTCCACGGCATCCACTTTGCAAGAAAGGTGAAGGAAGTGGCTGTGTGCGCACATGATCCATTGATTGTTGCTGCAGGGTAGAGGAACATGCCGATCTCTGTTTTGTTCTTCAACTCACCGTTTTGTCTACAGATTTGCAGGCTGGCAGCAAGGGTGCAGCAGTAGCTCAACTAGATTGACTTTTCCTCTGTGCTCGGCTCATGTGCAACAGCGGCAGCCCAGGTTATTTTCTAATACAAATTTCGTTGGCTCAAGTTATGCTTTATCTTATTAATCAATCACTAGATTTTAACTCCATTCTTGTCTTGATTTTTGATTTAGATAGCTTGTCAAATATGTTTGTGTGGTTGCAGTAACTTAATCAAGTATTTATTTGATTGCTCTCTTCAACCGTGGTGTGTTAAGTGGTGAAAGTTAGCACTTGGTTAATATTTTCATAGTTGCGGAAAATTTTGTTGCCTCTATTTCTGTGCTTTCACACAATAAAATCATCATAGGTTGTACGACCCTTGAGGCATACTGACAGTAATAGCAGTTTGCTAGCGTTGGCTTCAGTTCGCCTATATTTTGCGGTTCCAGTCACCATTCGATTACCTGATAGCCTGGAACAGAATTTGCATATAATTTCTGTTGTCTGGCTTAGTTTTGATTGCAAGTTTATATCTTAGTGCTATTATTCATTCAGCCACTTTTATTTCTGGGACCTAGCAGACCTCAATTGAGATCCTGATCTCCTGTTTCTTCTGTAAGTTTGCCGGAGCAGGAGCGCATCCTGTTAGTGTTATCGGCCTCCTATAATGGCAAACTTCCATAAGGATCACTTGTTATATTGCTAGGAAGTATGACCTTTTTGATTGTAGGTTTATATCTTAGTGCTATTATTCATTCAGTCACGTAATTTGCTAGGATGAAAGGGACACGGCGCCAGCAGAATCTACGACCACAAGTTTCCCTAAATACGTCCTTTGCTTCCGGTATGTTCCCTTATCTAATACCAATTTTTTTATGTGCGTTATTGAGCAGATTTCAAATGAGAGACACCACTTTGAGTTTTAATTAGGGACCTCTCTCTATGCTTGGTGATCCATGGCATGCAGTAAGCTAATATTTCACTTGTTAGTTCTGAGATCCAAGTCTATCTATAATCTAATTGAGACACATATTGTTAGTTATGCTTTTTTACAAAAATGAACCCAATCACAAATTATGGTATTGACTCTGTCAAGCACATCTAGGCTAAGAAGTCACTTGATTCAAGCCTTGAACATGCTTAAGCAGCGGACTGTTGTTCCTGCTCAATTCAAGCTACCATGACAGAGACATGGGCATCCTTTTGTTATTTCTAATCAAGGGAAACGATTCTAGATTTCCACTCGTTCTTGATCTGTTTCGTTAGTAATTGATCAAGATCCAATTCTCTTTTATCCGGATCCCCTCATCTATTGATATGTTTGATTTAATTCGTAATTATTAAGAATAATTTGAGCATAAGTTCTTGTGTTCTATACATATTGTTGATGCAAAAGTGAATCTGCAAACACAAAGGGCTAATACCCGAAGTCGATATCCAAAGCGTGCCAGTCGATTTGACATGTTAATCGACAAGGACGAAGATACGAGCACTTTGGTCCTGACAACAGCGATACGTCCGGAAGTCACGGCCAAGAGGTACTCACACGGAATTCGAGGATCGTCGAAGATTGCACTTAGAGCAACGCAACTCGCTGAATCGATGAGAACTCGTAAAAAGGAAAAATATGCAAATTGACGAAGTCGCCGAAAGTAGATGTAAATAAGAGTAAAAGCTGTTTTTTGATGTATTGATTGATCCCCTATTACATTGCCCTTCACTCTATATTTATATCCTGATCTATAGAAACATAACCTAATACGACTAGGACACTAAATCCAAATCTAAGGAAAAAACATGACTTTGATACAACTCAGACTCTACTAAACGTACACAAGGAAATTAACTCCTATTTTACTCCATAGTCTGCCTCAATCACGATGGTATTCTCATCGACCTCCTTTTCAACGGCACAGTCCCTGTTCCATCGGCAGCAGCCTTCGAGCTCCTTCTATCGGTACATTCTCTGTTTCATCGGCTGCAGTCTTCATACCTTCCTTCATCGGTACATCCCTTGTCTCATCGGCAGCAGTCTCCAAACCCTCTTTCATCGGCATCGGCAATAATACCCTTAACCTCATCGGCAACCTTTCAAATTAAATCCATATGCTGCCACCACTCAAAAACAAACTTATTCTCCTTGGCTATCAATCTACACGGTAATCTTTCCTTTGTTGATTAACCCTTCCTGATTACCTTGACACGTGCTAAAAACGATGTCAACACATGCCCCCCAATTTCGGAGTATAAGATACTGATGCTCCGAAATTTACTCTAGCTGATGCTTGCTGTTATCTATTTCTTCAACCCATTCTCCAAGCATAACATGATTTGTTACTAGATTTAATCAAATCCAGATCTAATCCATGTATCTCAATAAATATCGCACATTTTCCAACCTTCTTTACCTTAATTACGGTTGAGATACCAAAATAACAATCCATCAGCAAGATCTTATCACAACGCATCATTTTTTAGAACCAAAAAATCCTGTATTGAGATATCCTTCAAGTCATGATTACTTGCCGTCAAATCTTCTGTACCATCCCTTGATTGTCGTGCAAACAGTTACCATATCCAACTGAACCACCTCGATCTATCCGCATACGGCATAGAGATAAGTCAAGAATACCCCTACCCCAAATGGCCTATAAATAGATTTCTCCGGGCTGCTCATCTTCTACCTTCAAACTCCATCCTTTGGCATTCTCACTCCGGTGGCAACCCTAACCAACAACCGCGCATCCTCGACTCACCAGAGCCACCGTCATCTTCAAGTTCCCAGCTCGTGCCCTCATCCGTTCGAAGCAATGGCTGTTAACTTCAATGTCCCTGCGGTTCATTCTTCTTATTACTTTTACTTTAATCCTGTTGGTTCCCTGCGAGTTCTTACAGTTAGCATTTTCCTATCTTCTCCATTTTCTCGGTCCTCCAAACTCAGGAACTACGCAACACACTGGTGATTCCAACCCATCAGCCTTCTCTCCATTGCCTAGGTCCAATGGGCGACCCAGATCCAACTGACCTGATCAATGCAGAGGCAAATCGTATTCCCTTCAAATCTCAAAATTTCTCTCTGAATCTGTGGAAAGACACGTTCCGTTCTTGGCCCAAACCCACCAAAGGGTGGAAAAACTGGTTCTTGAGGGTCAACAGATCAATACAAGTGTTCTGGACAGAACGGAAGATAGATCAGTGTATCAGGCTATCCATTGCCGATATACAAAAGAATGAATCCATGATGATAGCTGCCGCTCAATTTTGGTCGGATACCACCAACACCTTCATGTTTGGTCATGGCCCATGTGCCCATACTCTTGCCGATGTATATATGCTCACAGGCTTGGACATCTCAACTGTCGATGAAGGCCATATTTTTGGCAGAAAGGCTGAATACAGAGTAAATACACGCAACATCGGCGGCTGGACGGGATACATCCAAGAGTACCAAAAGACTGGCACCGTCAATCAAAGGGAACATGCCACATTCCTGAACATGTGGCTGGAAAAGTTTATTTTCTACGGCCGATCGGTAGGACCAACTAATGCTTTCCTTCCAGCAGTAGAACTCTTAGCCAACGGTGTCAGATTCCCACTTGGTCGATATCTCCTGAGCTCAACCTACCACCTTCTCCACCAAGTATCTCAGAAGCTTATACTTGGCGAACCCATCGGCAATCTGGGAGGCCCATGGTGGTTTGTTAATATGTGGTTAAACACTCACATGCACAAGCGTTTACAGTGGGATCTCTTTGCTCAAGAATTCCCACGAGAAATTCCCGAAGATTACGTCCTTAGAGACGATGAACCGGCAACACTCCCTCCTCTCAACTTCGGTGAAGCCATAATTGTCCTTCCCGGAACAGAAGCTAATGAAGACCAAATCGGCAGATTTTTTCAGACTTTCTACCATGGCCTCCCTCGTGACCTTAGGGCTTGGGTACCTTACATTGATGAGGATAACAAGTTCCCTCTCCTCTTCAATTTCACCGATAGTGATCTGAACCAAGACAATAATCTTATGATGGCCATTATCACCCCCAGAGCAATTCCAGTCAACACATTTGGTAGCGGGAAAGGTTCCCACATTACTTATGAATTCTACAATCCATCGGCAGTATCCCGCCAGCTGGCCTTTGGGCAACTACCAATCAAGTTATGTTATGCCGATGTGATCAAGCCCAGAGAAATCATTACCACTGGAACTGAATGGAGCAGGATAGTAAGGCTTGCTCCCGATGCCGATATCTCAAATGTTAATCTCTCCACCTGGTCACCAGCATCTTTTATAATAGAGTCATATAAGCAATGGTGGCAAGAGTGGAAAGAACAGCTGTTTTCAACATCTGTTCACACATATCGGCATATGATCGATCCCGATTATGCCATTCCTGACAATGCAGTAAGTTCCTTTTAACTTTTGTCTCTTTCCTTCCTTGTATATGCATATCGGTAGCTAACCTTCCTTGAAACAGGCCGATGATCCAGTTCCACCAATAAGCAAAAGTGGAAAACCCTTCAACCTCCTTCCAGCCTCTCCAGTCTCAGTAATCGGCTATAACGCCCCCACCTTAGAAGCCTTGACCTTCCAAAGGGCTCGCACCAAAACCATCACTTCCAGACCAAGACTGGGAACATCCAGGGTTTCTCCAAAGGCTGCTGCTTCAAGCCTAATCAAGGCTTTTAAGGTAATAACCTTGCTTACTCTGTTTTCTGCCGATATACTCTACATTAACACACAACTATCAGGGTGTGCAAGCTACAGCTGGATCATCATCGGCAACTTTACCAAGCACCACGACCTCTACTCCTCCTTCAGAGGTATTCTCTTATTTTTTTACATTTTTCTCTGCTAAATATCCAATCTTATACCCGTTTTTGTAGCAACAAACGGGCATATCGGCAAGTACGCTAAGCATGCAGGCTCCCCAACCAACAGATGTCGATGCCCCCCAGCCAATTGTCGTTGAAGCACAAAGCGTAAAGCTTTGACCGATGCTGAAGCTCAACAAAAACGGTAGAAATCTACACCAGCCCTTGTGTCTGCTCCATCACCCGTCAGTCAGCCCACTGATGTAACTGAACAAGCTGCTCCTTCTGCCCAAGATATATCATCGGCAATTATACCCCAAGGGTCAACTACCGATGTGATCATAGAAGACATTCTATCGGCATCCTCTGCCGATCCCTCATATGATCCTCTACAAGCCGCTCCCTCAAGCCAAGCTCAAGAAATCGCTCTGAAGCAGGTAACCCAATTAATTGTTTGGCTTATAATATCCCCAGATATCACAGACAGGATTTCTAATTCTCTTTATTTCACAGGAACAAGATTCTCCCGATAGCTTATTCTCTTTTGCTATCAATGTCTCCGATGATGACGGAGAAGAGGCGAGTTCTTCCCTGGCGTTGGGAACAATATCGTCAGACACTTATGGCAAGCTAGAAGCCCTCCTAAATCTGCTGCAGCAAGACACTGCCCAATTGGTGATCGACTCGGACCCTGGGAGGGCTATCTTCAAAACGATCCGCGGCCAAGTCCCTGCCAATGTTGAAGAGACCATCTTTCCAGCAGTCCATCTGGAGAGCAGACAACTTCAATATCAAAGGGCTGTTCATCGTATTGCTGACAGAGCAGCTCAGACTCAACTTAAAGAGGAAATGCTGCAGCTGAAGCAAACTGCCGACGAGAAGCACAAGAATATCAACAACTTATAAGCCTCCAGTGCCGATCTTAGGCAGAAAATCTTAGATCTATCGGCAAAGAAAGCAGCCCTGCTAGCTGAGCTGGAAAAGGTTGAAACAGCTCTGACTCAAGCTAAATAAGAAGAAGACCAGCTTCCCGACGCCATCAAGGCCCTTCAACAGGAACGAGATGCTCAAGCTCGCAAGGCCTTGGTCCTGAAAAAGAAACTCAAGCCTGTGGAAGGAAGTGCCGATGAAGACGCTAAAGAATTAAAAGAAGCCGATGAAATTCACCTGCGTGCGATATCAGCCATCCAGGCTTTGTTAAATTAGCGCATCGGCAACAATTGATACTTTATTTTATCTCCAGCCGATAGGATTGTTATCGGCAACTATACTCTTATGCGTCTATCCATATACTAGGGTAATATTTCTTTAAATATTTTCCATTTAATGCTCTGGGAAACACAACTCCTTCGAGAGTTTCAAGAATATACGCATTACCAGGAACAGATTGATTTATCCGATATGGACCTTCCCAATTAGGTGACCATTTGCCAAACTTAGAACTTTTAGTCCCAATCGGTAAAATCAATTTCCAAACCAATCCACCATCCAAATTCCTTTACCTTCACTTTCTTGTCATACCATCTAGCTACCCTTTTCTTATTCTCCTCGATGCTAACTAAAGTTTTTAACCAATGACCTACTACATCTTCCAATTCATCTTTCATAAGAACATCATAATCATCGGCTGTCAGTTGATCCTGAAAGCGCATTCACCTAGAACCAATCTTAATTTCCCAAGGTAATACCGCATCGTGTCCATACACCAATTGATAAGGTGATACCTTGGTTGCACCATGACATGTCATCCGATATGACCACAAAGCTTCATTTAATATTGTATGCCACTTTTTAGGATACTCTTTAATCTTGCGCTTAATGAGTTTGATAATTCCTTTATTAGATGCTTCAGCCTGGCCATTAGCTTGGGCATAATACGGTGAAGAATTCAAAATTTTAATTCCCATACTTATAGCAAACTCATCAAATTCACCCGATGTAAACATAGTGCCCTGATCGGTAGTGATGGTTTGAGAGATGCCAAATCGGTAGACAATATGCTCCTTCACAAAATCAACCATGTTAGCCGATGTCACCTTTTTTAAAGGAATTGCTTCAACCCACTTTGTGAAATAATCGGTAGCAACCAGAATAAACTTATGCCCTTTACTCGATGGTGGATAAATCTGACCGATGAGATCAATAGCCCAACCCCGAAACGGCCAAGGCTTAATTATGGGGTTCATAGCCGATGCGGGTGCCCTTTGAATATTACCAAATTTTTGACATTCTTAACATCCTTTAAAATATTTAAAACAATCCTCAAGAATAGTCGGCCAATAATATCCATTTATTCTGATCATCCATTTCATCTTGAAAGCTGACTGATGAGCCCCACATACTCCTTCATGAATTTCACTCATCAGGCTTTTTGATTCCTCTATGCTAACACACCTAAGTAAAACTCCATCTATGGTACGGTAATACAATTCATCATTGAGGAGTACATACTTGGTCGCTTGGAACCTTATATGTCTTTCAACCTTTTTAGATGGATTCTTTAAATAATCAATAATTTCCTTTCTCCAGTCATCGGTATCAGCCACTGATATCAATGCTTCTTGAACAGGTTGATACCCTGAAGCATGCTGAGCCAATCGATTAGCCTCTTCATTATGCATCCGGGAAATATGCTCCAGATGAAAACTCCTAAACCCTTTCAATAATTCTAAACACTTTTCATGATATGAAATTAGAATTTCACTTCGGCATTCATAAACCCCAATCAACTGATTTATAACTAGCATAGAATCACCAAAGACTTCAACAGCATCAGCATGTACTTTTTTAAGCAATTCTAACCCTTTTATCAGGGCTTGGTACTCAGCTTGATTGTTTGTCGATGTAGCAACGATCGGCAATGAGAACTCATACTTCTTCCCCTGAGGGGAAATTAACACGATACCGATGCCTGCCCCTTCACCACAAGTAGACCCATCAAATAAAAGTGTCCACGGAGCAACTTCCAGAGAATCCACCGTGTTGCAATGTTGAGTAACAAAATCGGCCATAACCTGTCCTTTAACTGCCTTAGCTGATTCATAACGTAGGTCAAACTCTGATAATGCTAAAATCCATTTACCAATCCTACCATTTAATATCGGCATAGATAGCATATATTTGACCACATCATCTTTGCATATGACGGTACATTCAGCCGATAGTAAATAATGTCTCAACTTAATACAAGAAAAGTATAAGCATAAGCATAATTTCTCAATAGCCGAATACCTGGTTTCAGCATCTATTAACCGTCTGCTCAAATAATAGATAACACGCTCCTTTCCTTCAAATTCTTGAATAAGAGATGAACCGATAACAGTATCTTCAGTTGATAAATACAATTTGAAAGGCTTTCCATGTTGGGGTGGAACTAACACTGGAGGATTTGTTAAATAACTCTTAATCTGATCTAAGGCTAATTGCTGTTCATCCCCCCATTTAAATTCCTGATCAGCTTTCAATTTCAATAATGGACTGAAAGCCTTGATCTTACCTGACAGATTAGATATAAATCTTCTGATAAAATTAATCTTACCGACCAAGGACTGTAATTCAGTTTTATCGGCAGGAGCAACAACCTTGTTGATTGCCTCAATAGATTTTCTACTAATTTCAATGCCCCGCTGATGCACCATAAAACCCAAGAATTGTCCTGCCGATACACCAAATGCACATTTATTGGGATTCATCTTTAGCCCATGTTTTCTTGTGCACTCCAATATCTTCCGTAGATCGGTTAGATGCTTTGTGATGTCTCCAGACTTAATCACTATGTCATCAATGTAGATTTCTACCAACGTACTGATATATTCATGGAAAATAAAGTTCATAGCTCTTTGATAAGTAGCACCGGTATTTTTCAAACCAAATGTCATAACTATCCACTCAAATAATCCCACATGACCTGGACACCTAAAAGCAGTCTTGGAAATATCTTCTTCAGCCATGAATATTTGATTATAACCCGCATTACCATCCATGAAACTAATAATCTGATGCCCTGCTGCAGCATCAATCAACAAATCAGCAATCGGCATTGGGTAACCATCCATTGGTGTGGCCTTATTGAGATTCCTGAAATCAATACAAACACGAAGTTTCTCATTTTTCTTATATATAGGAACCACATTAGAAATCCACTCTGCATATCAGCACTGCCGAATAAACTTTGCCTCAATTAATTTGGTTATTTCGGCCTTAATATCAGGAAGTATATTAGGATTGCATCGGCGAGCCGGCTGCTGATGTGGCCGAAATCCAGATTTAATAGGCAACTGATGTTCAACTATAGATCGGTCTAATCCAGGCATTTCAGTATAATCCCAAGCAAAACAATCTTTATATTCCTTTAACAAATCAACTAATTGTTGTTTACACTTGGAATTTAACTTAGAGCTAATAAAAGTGGGTCTTGGCCTATCGCCTTCACCAATATATACTTCTATTAAATCATCTGCCGATGTAAATCCTTGACCTAATTTTCCATCATCGGCAAATCTATCCATTAAAACTCTTCTTCAGAACGACTGCTTGAATCGGTAGAATTTCGTAATCGACAATCTTGAGGAACTCTTTTTCCCAGGCTTCTCCCGACATGCACTTGGTTCGCTCATAAGTGTCTGATTCTGCCGATGCGATAATATAAGAAGAGTCATCAGGAACAACTTCAATCTTATCTCCAATCCATTGTACCAGACATTGATGCATTGTAGAAGGAACACAGCAATTAGCATGAATCCAATCCCTTCCCAAAATCAGATTATATGCACCCTTACCATTAATAACAAAGAAAGTTGTCGGTAAGGTTTTACTGCCGATGGTCAACTCAACACATACTGCCCCTTTAGCTGGTGATACATTGCCTTCAAAATCCTTTAGCATCATATCGGTCTTAGTTAAGTCTTGATCTCCCTTACCAAGCTTCCGATACATCACATAAGGCATAATATTAATTGCAGCTCCTCCATCAATAAGTATCTTATATACAGGCTGCCCATCAACTCTGCCTTTTACAAATAAAGCCTTGAGGTGTTGTCTCTCATCATCGGCAGGCTTCTCAAAAACGGCCATCATTGGATCTAGCGTTAATTGAGCTATTTGGTCAGAGAAAACAGTCTCTTCTTTGCTATCAGACAGAGCCAAAAATTTCATCGGCAACATAAACACCATATTGACATCTGCCGATGGACCTTTATTCTTGTGCCTTATCTGCCACTGCTAGTTACCAGATCTCTCATTGGAGGGACTTTCTTCTTGATATAAATCTTTTTGACGCTCTCGCTGCATTTTTCTCTTCTGTGTCTTTGTCAAACCCTCTGGACACCATTGAGGAAGCTTAGTTTTCCAAACTGGCTGATAAGTCCTAGTTGTCTCCACACGACGTATATTAGGATCCCTGTAAAATATTTCTTCATCAGGAACTCTTGCATTTGCCATCTCTTCAAGTTCCTCTTGGTTTCTCGGAAAATATGCAACGCGTTTACCAAGCCTTTCATGTACACTGAGCCTGTCCCCCAGCCGATCATGTACTGATGCTCTCCTTCTGATCGGCTCATTAATGAGCAAACCTTGATTACCAGATTGAAACCTTCTTACAGGATGATTAACTCCATAATAACCATTGCACTCTGGACAATCTTCAACAATAGGTAACTTAATACCTTCCTCCCAACAATGAATAAAAAATGGACAATTCCAATGATCCTTATGCCGATTCCACTCTTCTTGACGCCTTTCCTCTTGTTGTCGTCGATACCGGTCCCTTCGCTGACGCCAGCCTTCTTGTTGTCTTCGATGAGTAATCACGATGCCAGATCGAGGAGGCCTCCCAGAACCGTCACTTTCCGTCAATAGCCCCTTGCCTTTTGCATCATCGGTAGTTATCCGATGTTGGGGATCTACTGATGCATTCTTTTCAGCAGCTTCCGATGTCAACACCTTAATTTTTCCTTCAGCATCCAACATATTTGCTGGAAAAGGATGTTGATCAATTTTCATCGGCTTTTGAGTCTTGGAATTGCCAAATTTTATTCTGCCAGATTCAATAGCTAACTGCAATTGTTGTCTAAATACTTTGCACTCATTGGTACTGTGTGAAGTTGCATTGTGCCACTTGCAATACAGTATATGCTTCAACTCTTCTGCCGATGGGATCACATGATTAGGTGACAATTTAATCTGGCCCTCTTGAAGCAAAAGATCAAATATTTTATCGGCCTTGGTGACGTCAAAAGTAAACTTTTCTGGTTCTTTGTGACCAAAGGGACAAGATATCGGCTTCTTATTCTTAACCCACTCTGCCAAACCAATAACTGGTTCATTATCTGAATCAGAATCTTCCGCCTCTTCAACAAATGAAACTTTCTTGTTCCAATTTCTTTTAGGTTCAAAAACCCTAGTGTCTTGATCAGAAATCCTTTGCACTAAATGACTTAGGCTTTCGAACTCCTGAGAAGCATATCTGTCCTTAAGGTGTGGTAACAATCCCTGAAAGGCTAAATCGGCAAGCTGCCGATCATCCAATACCAGGCTATAACATTTGTTCTTTACATCTCGTAGCCTTTGCACAAAGCCTTCTACCGATTCATCATTGCACTGTTTCATCTTTACTAAATCGGTAAGCTTCTTTTCGTGAACTCCAGCAAAGAAATACTTATGAAATTGCTTTTCCAGATCAGCCCAAGTGATAATAGAATTTGGCGGTAGTGAAATAAACCATGTAAATGCTGATCCGGATAGAGATGATGAAAACAGACGAACTCTCAATTCATCTCTACAAGCTGCCTCTCCACATTGAATAATAAAACGATTAACATGTTCCATGGTTGATGTATCATCTTGCCCAGAAAACTTAGTGAAGTCTGGCACCTTGTAACGATTTGGGAGAGGAATTAAATCATATGCCGGAGGATACGGAGTCCGATAAGAATAGGTATTAACTTTGGGCTTGATCCCAAACTGATCCTTCATAATTTCTGCTATCTTATCGGCCCAAAAAGCATCGACATCTTGCTGACGATATTGTTGAATCTCCACTGGAGGTATCTGCTGATACCCTTCTGCATACCTTTGTGGCCCACGATCTCCAGCAATTGGCACATTTGCTACTATCTGTGGTCCATTAACCTGCTGAAAAGAGTTTATCGGCTGAGCTGCCGATGCTTGATTCTGAAAACCAGCATGCATGTGACCTTGATGAACACTTGTGGCTTGCTGATTTGGCTGAACTGTATGTTGAGTGGGAAACTGTCCTGACCAATTATTAGTATTCATCGGCACAAAGTTTGCCGATGGCTGGTAGCTTGTTGGCATTGCTGGATAATTACATCCAACTTGAGGCATAACCTGGACTCCAGGCTGACTGGCGATAGGAGCCTTCTGCTGCATCGGTAACAAATTTGCCGATGGATTTGAACTAGATGTTTGACCCAAAGACGCCTGAAAACCTCCCAGATTTGGTTGTACAGTAGTTGTAGTATATTGAGGCGCTTGAGCTATCAGCAAACCAGCCGATGGCATAGGAGTTTTTCCCGCTGCATCAAACACTTGAGATAATCCATGATTGAAAGCAGATGGCTCTGGAGGCATACCATATCCCCACCAATTAGCAGGAGTTTGATTATTCTGTGGTACAGGACCTGATAGAGCCGATGCTGATAGATCTATATCAAGCTGAACTCGTCCTGATAATGTTGAATCCGGACGCACCGGAGTAGACTGTACGTTAGATAAACCTGCTGATACTGGGGGAGAAGAAATCTCTATACCCGCAACGGCTGGGGGAGCCGATGGAGCAACAGCAGATGCTGCTTCTGGTTGATGATAAGCAGGCCCAACATAACGAGGTGACACTTGCCCTTCTTTGAAAGTTCGAATCACAGCATTATGAATAGTATTGGACAGCACATTGGAGTGATTAATTAAAGCATGATTCACCGCAGAATTAACCATCTCTTGAAGTTTACCCGGATTAGGATCAAAGGTAACATGCCGAGGCAACGACAAGTCCTGCTTCTGGATGACTTGTCCACTTTTGTTCAAGCTGAATGACCTCAAGCAAAGCTGTCTATATTCTTCAATAGCCCTCTTCATAGCCTGCTTCTGATCGTCCTTAAGATCTTCTTCTGTTACTGCGATGATGTTTCTAGCATCGATCTCATGATTAGGCATCTTGACTAGATCTGTCCCACCGGACGTGCCAAAAGATGTGTTGATGCAAAAGTGAATCTGCAAACACAAAGGGCTAATACCCGAAGTCGATATCCAAAGCGTGCCAGTCGATTTGACCTGTTAATCGACAAGGACGAAGATACGAGCACTTTGGTCCTGACAACAGCGATACGCCCAGAAGTCACGGCCAAGAGGTACTCACACGGAATTCGAGGATCGTCGAAGATTGCACTTAGAGCAATACAACTCGCCGAATCGATGAGAACTCGTAAAAAGGAAAAATATGCAAATTGACGAAGTCACCGAAAGTAGATGTAAATAAGAGTAAAAGCTGTTTTTTGATGTATTGATTGATCCCCTATTACATTGCCCTTCACTCTATATTTATATCCTGATCTATAGAAACATAACCTAATACGACTAGGACACTAAATCCAAATCTAAGGAAAAAACATGACTTTGATACAACTCAGACTCTACTAAACGTACACAAGGAAATTAACTCCTATTTTACTCCATAGTCTGCCTCAATCATGATGGTATTCTCATCGACCTCCTTTTCAACGGCACAGTCCCTGTTCCATCGGCAGCAGCCTTCGAGCTCCTTCTATCGGTACATTCCCTGTTTCATCGGCTGCAGTCTTCATACCTTCCTTCATCGGTACATCCCTTGTCTCATCGGCAGCAGTCTCCAAACCCTCTTTCATCGGCATCGGCAATAATACCCTTAACCTCATCGGCAACCCTTCAAATTAAATCCATATGCTGCCACCACTCAAAAACAAACTTATTTTCCTTGGCTATCAATCTACACGGTAATCTTTCCTTTGTTGATTAACCCTTCCTGATTACCTTGACACGTGCTAAAAACGATGTCAACACATATGGATGTGCAGTCACGTGTAGAATTCTGGCAATGTGATTATAGTGTTGGTTAGAAGTTATTTTTTCTTGATTTCAATTATATTTACATACCTACTTGAACCTGATAAACAATGTATTGATTTTTCAACTCATTGACAGGTTGAGAAACATCATATAATCCAAGGCATTTCACTTTTGTTGTTCTTAAGTTGATGGAGTTTTAATCCTACCAATAGTGGGTTCACATCATGCCGGTGGTGGAAGACAACGAGGCGGTTGTGGTCAAGATCAGGGCCAAAGGTGCCCCCTTTTTCTTTAATTGGATTCGCCAGGGAACCAAAGGGCTCATTTGCGATGATCCACACTGTGGCGGAGTCCGCCCGTGGCAAAGGCTCATGGCGGTGCTCCGGCGGGCACCCGGCTGCGGCGGCAGAGGGGCTCCGGTGGGCTAAGGGCACCATCCAACCGACGGCTAGGCTTGCATGGTTACGATGATCATCCTCGGCCCTTCCTCGTGACGTGAGGTGGTCGGTACCGGAGGGAACTGCTATGCCACGATGGCGCCATGGGGGCGTGGTGACTCTGGCGAGGCAGAGTCATCCAACGGCTCACGGGCTTTCCTTCTCCCTTTCCTAGCGCACAACGTGTTCCGTAACGAGGCGACATTCGCGGTGGGGGTGACTTTACCTCTACCTACCGGAGTTGGTCGGAACGGTGTCTTAACGCGGTGGAGAATGGCCACGGCGAGCGCGCGCTCATGCAAGGTGCCGACGCAAGCGTTCTCGAGCTCGGACGGCTCAAC
Organism: Saccharum spontaneum; assembly: GCA_022457205.1. Taxonomy (NCBI): domain Eukaryota; kingdom Viridiplantae; phylum Streptophyta; class Magnoliopsida; order Poales; family Poaceae; genus Saccharum; species Saccharum spontaneum. Next base: position 33,458,732 of record CM039579.1, on the reverse strand, counting down.
CTCGCTGCACTAGGGCCTACGTGTGCGCACGTGCACGTGTGGTGTGCAGTGAAGCCATAAGACTTGGCTCTGCGCCCTTCTAGGTGTGAAGGCACGGTGGTGGTCATGGCGTTGGCGTGCACGGCGAGCGGGGAAACGACACGGGGGCTCACCGGTGGCGGCGGTGAAGAAGGCTAGCGGTGTAGGGCGAGGCATTGCCGTCACGAGGCCGTGCAGTGCAGTGTCGTGCCGATCCGCGATGGTGACAAAGACGACGGCATCGTCTTTGGCTCCAGCGTCCATGGGCGGCACTCCAACGGCTCTGGCTTCTCTTCTTCCTCTTCCTTCTCCCTTTCCTCCCTCTTCTCCAGCTGGTGCCATGAAGTGGTGGCGGGGTCTGGAGAAGGCGCTTGGGCGCTGGGACTGCCCTTTTATAGCGTGGCCGCGGTCATGGCACGCGGCGAACAGCGGATGAGGGCAAAGGGGGTAAGTGGAGGGCGATCGGAGCCTCTGGGTTAGGGTTTAGGGAGCGCGGGGCGGTTGTGCGCTCGCTGGCGCTCCCAATTGAGCGGCGTCCGGTAAAAGGGTGGCCATGGCGTCAGTAGGCAGGGCCACGACAGCGACGTCACCCCGGCCAACATTTGAATCAGAGAAAAAGAGAGGGCGAGGGAGCGGATCATGGACATGGAGTCCACTCGGTCGTTGATGCAGTAGGTGGCGAGGGCGGACGGCCGGAAGCAGTGCGACCAGCCTAGGATTCCTCCTCGGGCGTCGGTGCTCTGCTTTTGTCGAAACAAAGGAGGGCGAGGGAAGGGGACAACGCGCGGCCCTGAGTGTCAGCGGCTGCGGAGGAAGACAATGCAGCTGGCTTGGCATGATGCGGTGAGCGAAGCAAGCCGCTCGCTGGCCCGCACGCGTGAGTGGGGCGGGGTGAAGCGCACTGGGCAGCTGGCCTAGCTGGGCCACGTGCGTGCGAGCGGCGCAGGCGCGGGGCGGGCCACGAGGCAGGCTGCGGGTTGGGCCGGCTGGGGCGCTCGGGCCAGATTGGCTTTTCTATTTCTTTCCCTATTCTAAAACCCTTTTCTATTTTCTATTTCTAGCTATAGTTAAATCATGGGCTCCTATGTGCATATGTATGTGTTGCCCCTAGTGGGATCCACTAGAGGTCATCTAGGGTTTCAAGCTCCAAGCCAAGGGTTGGCAACGCACACAAAATTTATTTATTTAAACAAAGGTTGTTGATTTTAATTCAACACATAAAATCCTGAAGAAGCAAATCACAATTTATAATTAAGATGCAATGCTCAAACATGCTAAGTAGGATCTACTTGTGCGTCTACATGGTGATTTCCTAGCATGTCACTCACCTCACATGGGTTATTTTAGAAGAGAAAAAAATTTGTAGTTGTGATTTTTGGTGTTTGAAATTTCTGGGATGTTACACACATCGAGGAGGTGTTTGAGATCCTGAGAGCCAACAAGCTATATCTCAAGGCTTCAAAATGTACATTTGCTTGAATAAGCCTGGAGTATCTTGGATACATAATATTAGACAAAGGGGTAGCCACTAACCCAGCTAAAACCCAAGACATGCTTAATTGGCCCACCCCAACCAATATGATTGAACTCAGGGGATTCTTGCGGTTAACAGGATACTACAGGAAATTTGTGAAGAATTATGGAATCAGAGCAAAGCCATTGACCAATGTCCTTAGACTCAACCAGTTTCAGTGGAATGCACAAGCTCAAGAAGCTTTTGACAATCTGAAGGTATCCATGACATCTACTCCAGTGTTGGCCCTACCCAACTTTCAACAGCAGTTTGAGGTAGAAACAGATGCTTGTGGTGATGGCATTAGGGCTATGCTCATGCAACAGGGGCGGCACTGGGTGATAAACATAAGAACCTATCCATTTATGAAAAAGAGTTCCTTGCATTGATCATGGCCATAAAGAAATGGAGACCATATCTATAGAGGCAGGAGTTTCTCATTTTAACTGACCACAAATCACTATCATATCTCAATGAGCAGAACCTCCACTATGATATGCAAAGGAAGGCAATGACAAGGTTGATGAGCCTTCAATTTCGCATCATCTATGAGCAAGTTAAAGAGAACTTAGCAGCTGATGCCCTTTCTAGGGTAGCCCACATGATGGCATTGCAAGTGGTTTCTCAATTACAACTTCAGTGGATTCAGGAGGTGATGAATTCCTATGCCACTGATGCTCAAGCTCGGGAACTCCTCTCACAAGTGGCTCTCTCTAGCCCCAACGGTAATGGTCTCACTCTAGACCAAGGCCTCATCAGAAAAGGACATTTGATTTGGATTGGCAACAATTCAGCTCTACGAACCAAGTTAATTGCTTCCTTCCATTCATCGGCCATTGGAGGACGTTCTAGAAGAACTACAACATATCAAAGGCTGAAGAAACTTTTCTTTTGGCAAGGGATGAAGAATGATGTGGACAATTATGTCAAGCAATGCAATATCTGTCAGCACAGTAAGCATTCTCATACTCATCCTGCTGGGTTACTGCAGCCTCTACCTATACTAGCAGGTGTTTGGCAGGATTTATCAATTAATTTTATTGAAGGTCTTCCAAAATTTGAAGGATATAATGTGATCATGGTAGTAGTTGATAGACTCACGAAGTTTGCTCATTTTATACCTATGAAGCACCCCTATTCAACAACTACTGTGGCCCAGCTATTTATGGACAACATTGTCAAAATGCATGGCTTACCAAACAGTATTGTGAGTGATAAAGACGGAATCTTTGTCATTGCATTTTAGAAACATCTCTTCAAGCTTTACAGAGTTCAGCTCACCCTCTCAACAACATACCATCCTCAAACTGATGGCCAGACAGAAAGATCAATTAGTGCCTTGAGATGTATTTGAGGTGTTCAGTTCAGGGTTCCCCAAAAACATGGAAGTCTTAGCTATCTTTGGCACAATTGTGGAACAACTGCTTTCCACAGTGCTCTAGGCTGCTCTCCATTTAAGGCACTTTATGGCTATGAACCTAATTTGGGAGCCACACCACAACCTACTGGAGACACACCACAAGCAGTCACTGAGGTTATTGCTGACAGAGAAGCCCATCTTCAATTACTGAAAAAGAGACTTGAGCAAGCTCAGAATAGAATGAAGATGTAGGCCGACAAGAACAGGTCCGACAGGCATTTTGAGGTAGGTGATCAGGTGTTGCTCAAGCTACAACCTTACACTCAATCTTCTGTTGCCAACAGACTTTTCCCAAAGCTGGCTTATAAATTCTTTAGACCCTATAAGATTCAGGAGCAAATTGGACCTGTTGCTTATAAACTGGAATTACCTCCACAAAGTCAGATCCATCTAGTGTTCCACATTTCCCAACTCAAACCATATACACCAGACTATACACTAGTGTTTTCCGCTCTATCTACTGTTACTAATCTCCAGGCTAAAGCAGCTGTCTCTGAACAGATCCTTCAACGTCGTCTAGTAAGGAAAGGTAACACCGCTGTTCCTCAGATACTGGTCACTTGGACAGGGTTGCACCCATCATCTGCTACTTGGGAAGATTATCATGTTATGTAGACTAGGTTTCCAGAAGCTCCTGCTTGGGGACAAGCAGATTCTTCAGGCGGGGGAGATGTCACAGTCCAGGAGTGAAGGCATGAAAGAAAGCGTAATCCGCAAAAGAAGAAAGCGTATTCAGTAGTGGTTATTTTGTATTAGTGTATGACCAGTGGGCCTCGTAGACAATGGCCAAGTGCCTTTATATTTTTTGTACTGTTTTCTTTTAAGACAATCATCGAATATTGTTGAACTTAATAGAACAGCGAGAGAACCTGAGGTTCCTCGCTCTTGGCGGAGTCCGGCGATCACCGTGCTGCTCATGTTGTCAGCTCGTCGCGGCCAAGGGTCGTTACAAATACACTTAATGTCGAATTTATTTCATGGCTGGAGGCACGAAGGTAGTACAATTTTATAAACAGTGTAAATCTCACGAGATCTCATGACAAAAATAGTTGTATTGCCATGACCAACACCGTTTCGCTGGTTTATTGTGCTGAAAGTGCTGTTCGTTGGTTTGGTATGAAAGAAAAACACTACTGGATGGCTGCTTCAAACGAACAGGTGCAAAGTTGTACTAGGAAGTTCCGACTCTGGTCGTGTGAAAACTTGTCCAAAGTCCAACACGAAAAGCCCCACGAAAACCCTCCGGGCCGCGGCTGCTTCCGGTCCCCACCAGGCGCCGGACCTAAAATATCTCCCCAAACCACCCTACCCCCAAACCCAAATCGGCACCCCGGAATCCCCAATTCCGCTCTCTTCCTCTCTCCCTCTCTCCCCCACCGCAGCAGCAGGCGAGCGCGAGGCGGAGGAGGAGAGATGGAGTTGGACCAGGGCAAGGTCTTCATCGGCGGCATCTCCTGGGAGACGACGGAGGAGAAGCTGAGCGACCACTTCTCCGCCTACGGCGAGGTTACGCAGGCCGCCGTCATGCGGGACAAGATCACCGGCCGCCCCCGCGGCTTCGGGTTCGTCGTCTTCGCCGACCCCGCCGTCGTCGACCGAGCGCTGCAGGACCCCCACACCCTCGACGGCCGCACGGTATGGCAACCCCACCTCTTCGCCTGACGCGAAACCCTAGGTCGAATATTCGCAAACCAGCGCGGATTATTCGCTTCGGTCGTCTTCTGATCTGCCCCACCGTCCGAGCTTGATCAGGATTTCTATCGGTTTTGCTGGTGCTTTTGTTGCCTCAGGTCGATGTGAAGCGGGCACTCTCGCGGGAGGAGCAGCAGGCCTCCAAGGCCGCGAACCCTAGCGGTGGGAGGAACACTGGCGGTGGAGGAGGCGGCGGTGGCGGGGGCGGCGATGCAAGTGGTGCTCGGACCAAGAAGATCTTTGTGGGCGGGCTGCCCTCTACTCTGACTGAGGATGGGTTTCGGCAGTACTTCCAGACCTTCGGCAGCGTCACTGACGTTGTTGTCATGTATGACCAGAACACGCAGCGCCCGCGTGGTTTTGGATTCATCACCTTTGACTCTGAGGATGCGGTTGACCGCGTGCTGCACAAGACCTTCCATGATCTTGGTGGGAAGCTGGTTGAGGTGAAGCGTGCATTGCCCCGTGAGGCGAACCCTGGTGGCTCTGGTAGTGGGCGTTCTGGGGGAAGTGGGGGCTATCAGAGCAACAATGGCCATAACGCCAGCTCTGGTGGCTATGATGGTAGAAGTGATGGTGGCAGGTACGGGCAGGCACAGCAGGGTAGTGGTGGCTATCCTGGCTATGGTGCAGGAGGCTATGGTGCTGGGGCAGCTGGATATGGATATGGTGCTAACCCTGCAGTTGGGTATGGAAATTACGGGGCTGGAGGATATGGAGGTGTTCCTGCTGCTTATGGTGGACATTATGGAAACCCAGGTGCAGCTGGTTCTGGTTACCAAGGTGGACCTCCAGGCTCAAATAGAGGACCTTGGGGCAGTCAAGCTCCATCTGCATATGGAACTGGAGGGTATGGTGGCAGTGCTGGTTATAGTGCTTGGAACAGCTCTTCTGGTGGTGGCAATGCTCCCAGTAGTCAAGCACCTGGTGGACCTGCAGGCTATGGAAGCCAGGGCTATGGGTATGGTGGATATGGAGGGGATCCATCGTATGCTAGTCATGGAGGATATGGGGCCTATGGAGCACGTGGTGATGGTGCTGGCAATCCTGCTACTGGTGGAGCATCTGGATACAGTGCAGGCTATGGAAGTGGGGGTGCCAACTCTGGCTACTCAAGTGCTTGGAGTGATCCTTCACAAGGTGGTGGATTTGGCGGTTCAGTCAATGGAGGTGCTGAAGGGCAATCAAATTATGGCACTGGCTATGGCAGTGTGCAGCCAAGGGTTGCTCAGTAAAGAGAGGCATTTTGAGTGTCTGAAATGAACCAGCGCATCTGGGCAGTCTATGTATTGATTTGTCATTCCAGTCTCTCTGATTGCTCTCAGCATTCTGAAGATTGCCCATTTGCTGGTTAAATCAGTATTTCTCCGGGTTGGAATGCTTGATCCTTTAGTGGCTTACTACTAGAACTTCTAGTCAATAAGTAGCTATAATGTGGAGTAGCAGTATCTTGCAGAATGCTTTTATTAATTTTTACATTTAGCTTTATCCATCTGTGTGCTTTGCCATGAGTGGAGTTTCAGGTTGCTTCATCTCTAGTTATAAGCTAGAGTAGCTTGACTGCTTATGGACAAAATTATCTAGTTGTACCTCTATTCTACAGATCATATATTTGTGTTTGATGGTAGTATTTATGCTGGATCTTGCTCTACCTATATTCTGTAATGTTCTATATTTGGTGGTTGTATTGACAAGTGGAATCAACAATTCAACATTGATGGTTTGAAACAGATGCAAACCCTGAAATATGCAGTCATAGTTGCTTGTTGCTGTAGCTGCTTCTAACAGTATGTTCAACTGTAGTGCAAGTGTTTTTATGTAGCTGGAATGGTACATTCTTCAAGTATATCATCAAGCTATGAATTCCATCCATTTGGCCCTAGATTTCGATATTTTTCAAGCAGCAGTAAGCTTATTAGCAGCAAAGATTGTAGCGCCAAGTTTCTGAGGTAGTATAGATAACTGGGTTATCTGTGAAGCTACTTGAATGTTTAGGTGTACAATTGTATTGTAGAACAGTCAAGGCTCGGCAAGTAAAGTAATTGTCCTTCCTCCTACCTTCCTTTATGTACAGGTTGAATGGGATGACATTCCTTTTTAGAGATGCCCAAGCAAGGTCTATGAAATCAGGCATCTGAAAAAGGCATGTGACGCAGCGATTTACATGATGAGCTGGCGAAAAGTTTCAATATCGGGGTGCTGACAGAATGCAAGATACCAGCTTAAGTGCTTCATTTTCTGAAGGGTCTTGTGCTGTGCTACAAGATAGTGGGTATGTGGAATCAAAGATTCTATATTCACGTTTTGTCTGGCAAAATCTTTTTGACTCTGGTACTTGTCGAAGCGAAACTCTAGATGATTCTTAGCTTTGTTCATTCAGATTTACTGTGTACCATATCCATTAGGAAAATTGACGGTAAACGTGTCAGTTTTAACTTTTGAGCAATAATATTGCGCTAGACATTTAGATTGACCACACAAACAATGTATTTATCATGAAAAGTATTATATTTGTTTACCTTATCACTATTTATTTAGGTGAAATTATTGATTTTTTAAGTAAAGAAACTTGCTGGATGAGGTAGTATGATTAGGAGGGTTAGTTTTGCTTGTTTATTTCTTATAAGGCTGTGTTTGGTTCGCCTTCTGGAAAGTGCTTCTGTTACCAAAAAAAAAGCTGCTTTTCCAGAAGCAGCTACTTTCGCGTAGTATAATTTTGGCAGTACCTTAGAGCCTGCTTTTGGCTTTCAGCTCTATGCTTTTCCAAATGGGTGGAAATAGAGATGTTTTACAACTGTTTCAAGGGAGATAAAGAGAGGAGGGGGTAGGTTTCATAGTTGTTTTACCAAACAGACCCTTATAGCTGCTTATAATCAAGGCATACACAGATGGGCGCAACATCATAATTAATTTCCCTTTGCTCTGTTTTTTATGTTGATGACCAGTTGACCCCTGATAAGTTTTTATGAAGTGCATACTTTTTTTTTTGGTAATGATCCTCTTATCGCTTATATTATAATAAAAAATATGGTTATATCCCTTGACACGGAACCTTTTTCACATAAGTTGCTGATGTTCTCCCCTTGAGAATAATGTCAGATGAGCATTGTAATTGTTGAAACAGCTTATTCTATGTACTATAGAGGCCTGGGTTAATTTGCATGAGCACTTGTCTGAAAACACCTGGATCTAGTGCGATGTTAGATCATGTTGTAGAGATGATGCAGATTGACCTAGTACCCATAATCAAAACTCTGAGATGCTCAACAAAGAGTTGAGAAAACTTCAAATATGATGAATTGCTACAATCTGGATCGATGTATTTTCGATCCCAATGTGTTTTTTTTATGTTTCTGATACCAGAATGCATCATGTAACTCTTTTCCATAGTACTATGTCCGTGCCAAAAATTGTGACATTCTAGGATTTTCCAGACGGATTAGTATAGAGGGGAAATGATCTTGGTATCCCTATTTATTAGATGTGTTTCCCCTAAAACTTGACATTCAAGGATACATTGGTTGGATTCTTTCAGCATGTCTAGCATAGGTTCGTGAATTTTCGAGAGTCTTCTCTTGGAAATAGGTATATATGAAGGTTCTTGTCATCATTAATAAGTTGAAGATTAGTTATCCTATTGTTTTTTTTCCTTCAAGTTTTGCTAAGTTAAACTAAGGATCTTGAAACAAATGTGTAGCCTTATGTGCATGTGGTACCTTTCTTGGTATGATCTAGTTCAGATTTGTGGTTAGAAGTTAAAGTTAAATTTGAGTTTAGGTGCAAGCTTACACTCGCTTCCCAAAGAGCATGTTTTAATGGCAAACTTTTATCAACAGACGAAGTGCAACATGTTGGCTGGAGCCACTGTGGCTGGGTCTGGGGGAGCATGGCAAGCTCTTGGCTGTGTGGCGCAAGGGTGGCTTGTCTGCATACTGGTGATTGTGGATGCTTGTGATATAGCAATGTCCCAATGCATAGGTGAACTTTTAGTGCTAGAGGCATCCTTTAGTTGCCATGATGTCTATGCCCTATAAGTAGTTGCATAACACATAGTATACTCAATATAGTTCTACCCCTTGGTATGGAAGCCATTGGTGCTTTTCTTTTTGTTTAGCATGAATGCCATATAATTGTACATTGAGTTGACTATTCAGTTATTGCTAAACCACACTCCAATGAATTCTGTAAATGAAAAGAAATGAAATGCATATATATAACTCCCTCGCTCACTATGCCATGATTGGAGAGTTCTGGTATCTCTGATTTGATTCAATTTCATGTAAAATAAATACTGAATGGGTTGTTTGACTTGGTTCTTATAGTGAGCAGCTTTGCTGCTTGCCGGTTTCCCTTCTCTGGTGACCCCCAGCTTCACCGGTGCCTCTGGTGTTGGAGCGAAGGGGGGAACTGGGATCTGGTGGCTGGTGTGTATCATCTTCCTAGCATCCTACATCTAGGTTGGTTTGATTAGTTTCTAACTCGCACCATGTTCGTTTGAGCTATTCAGCCAAATCAGCAGCTATCCAGCAGTATTTTTCATTTACAGTAAATCAGCGAACAGGACTTTCAGCCATAATAAATCAGAGAAATGAACAGTCTGTCCATCTGTTGTAGATGGGGGCTTTTGGCTTGCACCCGATACTCTCCTAAGATTGTGCTGGTGCTGCTGCTCCGTATGGTGAGGATTTTACTTATGACTCGAAACTGAACCGGCGCTGATGAAGCTGTCTTTTTCCTTTTTCTTTTTGAAGAAAAAAAATTGTGAACCGGTCTGTGACGGGTTCGTGTGAAGAACTGGTCTACCTCGCTGCGGAGCTGTTCCCGTTGAGCTTTCGGGCCATTCGTTTCTTTGCCAACAGATGCCAAGGACCCTGTATTCGCACGTCCATTTAACCCTCAATTCGTAGTTCTTTTTGAAATATAGCCTTGCGCATGCGAATTGTTTTGATATTTAGGTTTAGAATGGATTGATCTCATTTTCTAATTCTAAATGCATCTGTTCACTATTTAGGACACGTGAAAAGACGTTACTGCCCCTCCCTCTAATCAGAAGTCACGCTCCGTCGCTCGCATCCCCCAGTGCCTGCCACTGGCTGCGCCTCCTCCTCCCGATCCCTGCCCGCCACTGGCTGCGCCTCCTCCTCCTGATCCCTGCCCGGCTCCTCTCGACCCCCGCCCCAGCGGGCCTGTAACCAGAGGCGGGAGCTGGAGTTGGCGGCGCTACTCCGCTCCCTGGGCCTCCGCCCCGCCGCCGGGGATGAGATCCACGCGCTCACCGCCGCCATGGACGCCGACGGCAACGACACCGTCGAGTTCGACGAGCTCGCCTCCTCCCTCGTGCCGCTGCACCTGGGGCCCTGCCGCCCCGCCGTAGCCGTCGACCACGCGCAGCTCGCCGAGGCCTTACACGCCTTCGACCGCGACGGCAACGGGTTCATCCCCGCCGCCGAGCTCGCACGCTCCATGGCGCTCATGGGCCACCCCATCTGCTACGCCGAGCTCACCGACATAATGAAAGAGGTGTCATCAGCTTCCGGGAGTTCACCGCCATCATGGCCAAGTCCGCCGTCCGCTTCCTAGGCCTCGCTGCCTTCTGACTTCTGATTAGATGGAGAGGCAATAACGTCTTTTCACGTGACCTAAACAGTGAACATATGCATTTAGAATTAGAAAATGAGATGAATCCTTCATGAGCCCAAATATCAAAACAATTCGCGTGTGCATGTTTTGGAGGAGTGGTGACTGATGGATGAACTCCCCATCAGTCACCTGCTGAGGAGATATACTAATCTTTTGCGTGATTGAGGATAAAAGAAAGTAGCAGCTATCGCAGATTTATATTGTGACTGTTTCTCCTTTTTTTTTGCTTCCTCTTCTTTTTTCCTGGTGCAAAGCACGCAGCAGGATGAAAAATGAAATTCTGGCAGAGTGGTTACCCTGCAAACGCGGCGCGAAGATAGTTGACTCAATTTGGGCGCGGCATGCACCGGGCGTCTCTGCCTTTGCAAATTTTTTTTATCACTTCTCCCCCGAGTCCTCGCGCGTCACCTCCCAAACTCCCGATCGCGCGCGAGCCCCGGCTGTCTCTCGGTGGCTGGGCCGTGCCGGGACGAGATGGGGGGTCACCAGCGCTCGCGCTCCGCCTCCGCGAGCTCCACGGCGACGCGGTCCGACATCACCGAGCTCGACTTCGCTGCGGTCGGCCTCGACTGCCCCTTCGGCCGCGTCGATGCACTCGGCCCCGTCGAGCTCCGCGAGACCGCGTACGAGATCTTCTTCATGTCCTGCCGCTCGTCCGGCCCGGCGGTATCCATCAGGGGCAGCGCGGCGGAAGGGGAGGTGTCGTCGCCCGTTGCCGGCGCTGGCGCGAGGAGTGGCACCGGGGGCGGCGTCATGGGCAGCCGAGTCAAGAAGGCGCTCGGACTCAGGGCAAGGCGGCTGTCGTCGGGGGCGCAGCCGATGATGGCCCGCACGCTGAGCCAGACGTCAGGCCCGGCGTCCCCTGGCCGCGTGCGGCGGCCGATGACGTCGGCGGAGATCATGCGGCAGCAGATGCGGGTCACCGACCAGAGTGACGCGCGCCTGCGCCGCACCCTCATGCGCACCGTCGTCGGTCAGGTCGGCGCCCATGGCGGCATTGATCGTTTTCGTCTACATCTTTTCCTTGACAAGTCTGGTTTGCACAGGTGGGCAGGAGGGCGGAGACGATCGTTCTCCCGCTGGAACTCCTCCGGCAGCTCAAGCCCGCAGAGTTCGCCGACGCCGAGGAGTACCACCAGTGGCAGTTCCGGCAGATCAAGCTCCTGGAGGCAGGACTCATCCTGCACCCTTCCCTCCCCCTCGACCGACTCCACGCCGCCGTGCTCCGGTTCCGCGAGGTGATGCGCGCAACCGAGATCCGCGCCATCGACACCGGCAAGAACTCTGAAGTCATGCGCGCCCTCACCAACGCCGTGCACGCTCTCTCCTGGCGCTCCGGCACCGCCGGTGCCGCTGTAGAATCGTCCCACTGGGCCGACGGGTACCCGCTCAACGTGCTCCTCTACTGCTCCCTCCTCCAGACCATCTTTGACCTGAGGGAGTGCACCGTGGTGCTCGACGAGGTCGACGAGCTCCTAGAGCTCATCAAGAAGACGTGGCCGACGCTCGGCATCAACAGGATCCTGCACAACGTGTGCTTGGCGTGGGTCTTCTTCCAGCAGTACGTGATCACAGGCCAGGTCGAGCCGGACCTCGTCGCTGCGGCGCTCACCGTGCTCGTTGACGTGGCAGCCGACACCAAGCAGGGGAGCCGTGACCCGCTGTACGTCAAGGTGCTCCTGAGCGCGCTCGGTGGGATGCAGGAGTGGTCGGAGAAGCGCCTCCTGGACTACCACGACAGCTACGAGAAGGGCATCGGTGGCGCTGCGACGGAAGGCATGGAGATCCTGCTGTCCCTGGCGCTTGCCGCGGGCAAGATCATCGCTGACCGGGAAGGCGCCGGCGACGGGAACTTTGCTGGAGACCGCGTCGACTATTACGTCAGGTGTTCGATGAAGAGCGCCTTCACCAACGTAATAAGTTCATGTTTCTGCTGTATCATGGCAACTGCCGGCAACTGGTAGAGTATTCCTCTGTTCATCCATGACCATTTCGCTTTTGATCCGGTTGCAGATACTTGAGAACGGACTCGGCGAGGCTGACAGCGTGATCATCGACCGCGACAGCGACCCTGGGTCCGTCCTGATGCAGCTCGCCAGGGACACGGAGCAGCTGGCCATGTTCGAGCGCAGGAACTTCAGCCCGGTGCTGAGGCGGTGGCACCCCGCGCCCGTCGCGGTGGCCGCGGTCACCCTGCACGGCTGCTTCGGCGTCGTGCTGAGGCAGTACCTCGCCAAGGTGACCATCCTCACCGAGGAGCTCGTCCGCGTGCTCCACTCGGCGAGCAGGCTGGAGAAGGCCCTGGCGCAGATGACGGCTGAGGACGCGGCGGACTGCGACGACGGCCGGGCCAAGGCTGTGGTGGGCGACATGGAGCCCTTCGAGGTGGAGTCCGTCGTGATGGGACTGCTCAAGGCCTGGATGGACGACAAGCTTGGGCTTGCCAGGGACAGCCTCCTCAGAGCCAGAGACACTGAGGTACTCATACACTTGGACGGCAGAGCTCGAATTTTTTACTTACTGATCCCTGCTCTGCTGCGTGTTTTCGATCTAGAGCTGGATACCCAAGTCCAAGGAAGAACCGTTTGCCGGGTCCGCAATGGAGCTGATGAAGCTGGCTAGGTTGACCATCGATGAATTCTCCGAGATCCCAGCGAGTGCGAAAGACGAGGTGGTTCACGATCTCGTCGACGGCCTGGAGTCCATCTTCCAGGACTACATCTCCTTTGTGGCGTCTTGCGGTAAGCTTCAGGTTGTTCTGTACGTCGAGTGCCAGAGAAGTTTGTTTCTTATTGGAACGTGGTTGATGCAATGGTACGACGACAGGTTCGAAACAGAACTACCTCCCTCCGCTGCCGCCGCTGACGAGGTGCAACCAGGACTCGGGCTTCTTCCGGCTCTGGAAGAAGGCGGCGCTGCCGACGTGCCAGGCGCCGGAGGGCAGCCCGCGCGGCGGAGGTTCGCACCACATCCCGCGGCCGTCCATCAGCCGGGGCACGCAGCGGCTCTACGTCCGCCTCAACACGCTCCACTACGTGCTCACCCACGTCGAGGCCCTCGACACCTCGCTGTCGTGCTCCTCGCCGTCCCACCTGGACCGCGCGCGCGCCGCGGCGCAGTCGTCGATCTCGACCATCGCCGAGGTCGCCGCGCACCGGCTCATCTTCCTGGACTCGCGCCACTCCTTCTACCAGGGCCTCTACGCCCGCAGCGTTGCCGACGCCCGCATCCGCCCCGCGCTCCGCCTGCTGAAGCAGAACCTGTCGTTCCTGGTGTCCGTGCTGGCGGACCGCGCGCAGCCCGTGGCGGTGCGGGAGGTGATGCGGGCCTCCTTCGAGGCCTTCCTCATGGTGCTCCTGGCGGGCGGCAACGAGCGGAGCTTCGCGCGCGCCGACCAGGCCACGGTGGAGGAGGACTTCCGGAGCCTGAAGCGCGCCTTCTCCACGTGCGGGGAAGGGCTGGTCCCCGAGGACGTGGTGGCGCGGGAGGCGGAGACGGCCGAGGCCGTCGTCGACCTCATGGCGCGCTCCACGGACTACCTCATCGACGCCTTCAGCGTCGCGACGTGCGACTCCATCGGTGGGGCCGGCGGCGCCGAGGACGACGGCGGCGGAGGAGGCGGGTGCACGCCGCTGCCGCCCACGACGCGGAGGTGGGACCCCGCCGACCCGAGCACGATCCTCCGGGTGCTCTGCCACCGCGACGACGAGGCCGCCAACCAGTTCTTGAAGCGCACGTTCCAGCTCGCCAGGAGGCGGTGAGGCCACGGCCATAGCTTGGAGGAGCACTAGAGGGTGTGACGGTGTGTGGTGTTGTCGCATTTTCTTGCTGAAAATCGCATAAAAACAGTGTTGCTCGCGTTCGAGGGGAAGGGAAGGCAGGCTGCGTCGCATGTTACACTTGTTTCTGTACGATGCAGCAGCAGAGAAGTTTTGCAGTTCAATCACCGGAACCGGATCAATCATCCTCCAAATTGAATTCGTGTGATTTTGCTTCAACGCTAGCCGTTGCGCAGAAGTTGGGAAGAGAGCTGCCGGAAACTCCAAATATATACACCGAAAAATGCAAAAAGAAAATGGACAATAAAGGCCCTAAAGGGGCCGTAAATATTAGACTAGTTTGGTGGCCCGGAAACACAGAGGCCCATCAGCCCATTCGCTTCTAAATCCAAGTACATGGTAATAGGCCATGGGCGTGGCTGGTGCCTGGACATCCAGACGCTAGCCCTCCGTCTAGACACTCGTGCCGCTGCCCTCCTCTCGAGTACCACGCCTGCTGACCTATGTCTCGCCGGTTGTGCTTGCCCGCAAGCATGTGGGGCCCGCTCGCGCAAGTGGGGTCGCCTCCGCCTTCCCGCACCTGACATCGAGACGAGACAGCAGAAAGGCGAGGAGGGAGAAGTAAAACTCGATCTAATTTCGAAACATCCAGATGCAACAAATTGCAACATATGTCTGAAAAATGAAACATGCGTCCCAAACACTTGCAAAAACACTTGAAAAAAACTGGAAACCATTGTAAACATACACAACATTCAGATAAAACACTTGCATTATATGTGTGAAACATATGCAATATCCAAATAAATACAATTGCAACATACGTTGGGAAAAAACAGATGAAACATTAAGAACATGAGCTTGCAACATACGTGTACAACCATTGCAATATGTGCAACATTCTAATCTACTTTTGCAACATCCGTATGAAAACACTTGCAACATACCTCTGAAACATTTGAAACACTTAAAACAGACACTTGCAACATGCGTTTTCACCCTTTTTCCGTACAACACAGCGCAAAGCGGGGGACGGCCGGTTCCGACTAGCCGGCAGTTGAGTATGGTGGCGCGGCCTGACAGCGGCCAGTTGCGCCTGCCCCTGGCCTAGGCCTGGTCAGCGATGCTCCCATCTCCTGGGCGCCTGGCCTAGGTGCGGCGAAGGACGGAGCATGGCGGTGCGACGGGGGACGGAGGCGCTGCTCCACTCGCTGAGCACGCGTATGGAGCTTGGAGGCGAAGGCCGAGGCGCCGGCGACCGGGGTCTAGTGGCAGCTACAGTCGGCGGGGTGGCTGGCAGTGTACCTCACGCGGAGGATTCCTCCTCTCCGTGGAAGACGAAGGTGTCGTGGGAATGGGACGCACTGTGGGGGATGACAGCAGCGGCGTGGGGTGGAGGCAGCGGTGCGGCGGATTGGGACAGTCGAACGGCTGCACGGCGCCGTAAAGCCGCAACGCACGAGTGCCGAGTGGGAAGACGAGCTTTCGTGAGAATTTGATTTTTTTAGTGAGCGGCGCATGTAGCACTGAGTGGAGCGAGACGTCCGGCCTTCCGGACACATAAGTGGCAGCATTACCGCCGTACTATCAAGCAACATAATAACCATTATTAGTACCGGTCTCCACAATCTGAGCCGCCCAATGATGATCCAACGTCTCGCGTGGACGGAGTAACGTCACGTGCGTGCACGCGCGCACACACATCCGGGTCCTCTCGACCGCAAGCCTCCCGGGCCAGGCCCGGCGGCCGCTGGCGGCGGCCACCGTGGAGGAGGGGAGATGCCGTGCATCGACAGTTGCCCTCCTCGGCTTCCGTTTCCGGCATCTAGGGCGCCGTTTGTGGAATCTTTCGAGCCGTCTGCGCGGCCTTGCCTGCTCCGCCCGTCGCTGCCGTACACAGTAAGATGTTTTCGCTCTCGGCATTCTATGTTTTTTTTCCTGCTACAAGCGAGTTTGTTGTCTACTTCTATTAGCTTCACACTTCCTTCTAATGAGAAAACCCGAGAAGTACAGCAAGTTCCAATTCTGAAATTTGCTGTGGTAAGGAGAACAGAAAATGACGAAAATTTTAATGTGGAATTTGACAAGGATGAAACGGTAGGAATCTGGAGTCGCTATCAATGACCGCCTTCGCAGTACAGTTATTATGTGTTGCAAACCGAAATTAGATGGATGTACTGGCAAGCAGTTGATAAATGAGTAGGATTACAACACTGTGATAGGGTTTTCGAAGTTCCCCATTTCAACAATGTTGTTTGTATGATAAGATACCATAAATCCATCATTTCAATGATTACTATGCAGTGCTATAGTATCTTATAGGTTCTAGAAGAGCTTATGCGATGCTACTCCATTTCTGTGTCAGCAGAGCATATGTTGGTCATGGTTTTGCATTTTGTCTTGGGCAATATGGGGTCACTATTACTGAATATATTATGTCAAAAAAGTCGTTACATGCAATCTCTACTTTCTCTGGATCATGAACAAAATGAAGCATTGAACCGGATCTTTCATCCACATATCTACATGGGGAGTGAACAACATTTCCCATACCGGTTTCTTGTTGAAATATGCATTGATGCATGGAGAAATACGGATGCAGAATTAATTCATCATTGGTCTTTGAGCGTAGGGTGTGAATAAAGTAGTAAACAGCTAGCAGTAGATCAGAACACTTATATGCTACATCCCATCCCTGCTTATCAGAGATGGAATTTTTTTATCCTGCTTCCACAGAATGCTTTTACAAGAAAGGAGTTCATCTTAAATTTTAGATAGCAAAGGTCTTAAGTGATAAGAGGCAGAGCATGGAGAATAGAACATCAACATACTACTATGTCTGTAGCATAGTTCTCGTGAGCATATGACATAACTTTCAAGAACTTATTGCGCTGCATTGCAATTGCAACCGGAGAATCAAACTTGAGCCACAGGGCGGAATCCATGCAGAAGAGCACCAGACCACACTTTCTCCATGTCTAGCACGATGTCCCCACACTCATGCTCGTTCCATCCCTCCAATGCATGAACCATTCCAGCAATGCGCCATGCACTCATGACCCTCCTTGGCAGCCAATTCTGCAAAGTTTTCAAATTGGTAGACCCAATGAAATCATGCATTAAAGTGCTTGCAGAGTTACAAGTTCAGTGGGACCTCGTTTACCTCACAGGAGTGCACATTCTGTAGTGTTTTAGGGACAGCCATTGCAGGAGTTATCGAGTAGGTGCAGGTGTCCTTGCGTGCCATTCTTGGTGGAAACTGTGAATATGGGATAAACTGGGTCCCTTTCCGTGCCTTAAACTGCTCAGAAGCATCTAGACCTTCCCCAATTAACCACACCTACAAAATTTGAGGCCAACAGCTGATGTTATTTGACAATTGGATTTGATGGCCTTTTATATGATATCTCCTATCCATTTCTTAAGAAAATGTATGACAGTCAGAAGTCTTTTTAACCTTTGCAGTAGCTGTCTTTGAAAACAAAAGGTTCTCAGCTGCATCTTCTGCCATGTTGGGCTTAAGGAAATGATAATCCTGCTTGTTGGTCATTACTACCTGAGCAATATGCGTTGGGATTACATATTAGTGCAAAGTTTATTTATGCAGGTGATTAGCATGAAGCAAATGTGCAATTTTATTTCTTATTACCTTGATATTCTTCCTACACAATGCTGCAGCAACAGCACGAGCAACTTTTGAAATATTTCCTGCGAGAACAACTTGATCTGTGCCTTGAGGAACACTATTCATAACCACTGCAGCAGCTAAGCTGGTGCCATCTACGAGTCTTACCCCCAACTTTGGGTACTTCTGAAGATAAAGTTCTCCATTTCCATTGAGGTTATGTGCCTGTCGACAAATATATTATTGTTAATTATTATTTCTATTCTTCCGTCTGTTGCTAGTATAACTCATTACTTGCCTTGCATGTGGATGGTAATTACACTGAATGAGCACTATCATGAGCAAGCGAACAAATGATAAAGATATTTCATGAGTTTGTGACTCGGATGAATGTGTGTTTAGACTTGAGATAACTATGAGACCATGCTATGCTATTTCCATATAGTTCATTAGCATGTAAGCACCATTGGAACAAGTGCCTATTTCCACCTTTCTGATAATTTTCTTATGGAAAATCATATGGCGCCCGTGGGGGCTGGTGCCCTCGTTAGCTAAAGGACTAAAATACCATGTTACAATGTTTGAAAAATCATGTATGTAGTACACCTAAAGTTAAGTGTAGCCGCAACAATTCAGATTCAGAAGTGTCAGTGTCAGCACATGATGAACAATGCCTTGTTCATTCCTTGTCTATTTTGTTTCTTGGCATCTAAGATGAATTTCAAACTGAATTGTTGCGGCAATACTTAACTTTATGTATTCTACATACATGATTTTTGTGATGATTTTTGAAACATTGCAACATGGTATTTTAGCTAACGAGGGCGCCAGCCCCCCTGGGCACCAAATCTGCACTCTTTTCTTATTGTTAGGTTTTGCCTATTTCACCGCATACAACTAAACCATTTTTGTCCAGTCACACTAATAATTTTATTTCCATACTTCCAGATTAATAATGCATATTCATGCGACTTTCATATAAATGAGAGATCATCTTTTTGAGCTGTCTACTTCTAATAACCGAATAAATGGCATACCTGATTAAGGAGTCCGAGGCTAACAACTTTAGCTCCTTTCTTGTCAGCTTCACATATCGCCTTTTCAACCAGGCTATTGATTGCTTCCTTCTCCCAAGTCAATCCATACTGCAGAACAGAGAAAGTTGGTGATTCTGTTAGATTCCTTTCTGAAACAAGATGATTTGGTTGACACTGGAGATCCCACTCATTGTTATGAAAAATATCAAGCAGATATCGTATATTGAGTTAACCATGATTCTTACATGGAAACTGTATCTTGGGATGGCCCATGATTGCATTTTGAGTTTCTTCATGACGTTCCTCTCAACAGTAAATGAAGAACCATATGTCCATGTCAGAACCATGGAAAGCCATGACATGGGCCACATCATCCGCACATACCACTTGGAAGCGTAAGGTCTAGAAGCGTATTCTGCAAACCCGGGCCTCATATGATAGATGGAGTGCAGGCTAGTAAGATGGGTAAGATGAACCACATCTACTGTTTCTTCTTTGCCCTTGAGTGACTTCTCATACAACGTATCTGATGACTTGTCCATGGTGTTATATATGTAGTCATAGAATGGCATGAACAGGGAGTAGTTTGTCCTGAACTGAGTGTGGTGAAGAGAATGAAACCTAAGTCGCAAAAGTTTATTTATATACTCAGAACAACATATGGAATCATGGAAATAACTTAATTTACAAAATATAGTTTATTGAGTCAACCCAGCTTGCATTGCTTAACAAATCATATCAATTGTGGAGAGCAACAGTTATATGAGATACTTACGAGGGTGTGTACATGAGATACTTGAGAGGAGGGAACCATTTGAAGAGCCAATTGGGTACCAATTCAAAGTTGCAGTGACCCATGTTGTTCATGAAGTCGATGTAGACCAAGTAGATCTCAAATGCAAGAATGGAAGCAGTTCCATTCAAGGCGCACACAATCAATGGGATCCCGAACAGTAGTTCATATGCCACGAGCTCAGCAAATGGATGGATGACGGCTGCAAAAGAGAACAATATTTGATCTTAATATGCGCTAGTTGCTCCAAAGGGAATAAAAAAGCACCATTAGATGTGCATAAGAGGGCTGCCTGATAATTCTTGTAAGGAGATGATCTGTGATATATGATAACATCTCAAGGTTTAAGTTATCTTTATTGTTGCAGTCTTTCTGCTTTCTAAGGTCAGGGATTATGTATCTTGCTTGGAGAAGGATCATAAACCAGGTTAGGTATATTCCCTCAGAAATCTGTCGATCTCTAAGTCTGACAATGTTTTTATTTGCCATGTGGATCGCTCTAGTCTCTTGTTTGTATGCCGCAGAAGTATCTCTCTGTTTTTGCATTTCTTTGAGGTGTAGATGCATGCTGTAAGTATGACCTTGTTTGAATTACAGCTTTTCTGCATCAGTTTATCTTACTGCCTATGGAAACCAATGGAGATGGGAAGAAGAAAACAGGCTATTATTCATTATTATCTATTAAATTGTGAGTTCTTGTGACATAATTTCCATGGCTAAGGCATGTCTAGTGCAAGTACTTTTCTCTGTTTTTGCACCTTTGAATGAGTGCCATAATAATTAGTTTGCAAAACTACTCTGCCCTTAATTCTGGTTTACCTACTTTCTCTTCCTCTCGTAACCTCCCTGGGTTACATGTGAATTACTCAACTGTTTCCCTTCGAAGTTTCATCTCTGATAGTTTGAATACTCAGAAGTACTATTATTTTGGTACTTCTTTTTAAAGAATCATCTTTATTCAGATGCTGTCACTATGCTGGCTACAAAGACCAACATGAGTTCTCCAATCAGGGCGCCTGTACATATGGTTGAATTCACTATGCCTACAGCTGTTGAAGCCTAGCTGCATGCAGAGCTCTGCAACTATACTGAAGGTACACACAACACTCCCAGCTCAGCCATATATACGCTCTATATTTCTAGATTTTACATGAGAACCAAGAAGCTTCTCTTATATTTCTTTTTTTATAAAAGAAATGAACTCCCATTTTATGAGTGAAGATATTGTTTTACTATCTTTTTTATTGGAATCAAGACTTTGACAATTACATCAGAAAGCGATGATGTCCCTAGAACAGCTTTTAAGAATATTGGTTTCCTTGCTGCACTAGAGGTCGGTTTTGAGTGTAAAGAAAAGATATAACCACGTACGGATTGTGGAACTGTACTGTGGGGGTTCTATCTGTCCGATGGAGATAGTGATTCGGCGGTAATAAGTACGTGTACGTGGTGACCGGCAATGAACGCGATCATGTCTGGATTCTGTTCGGTTGTGGAAGCTGTAGGCATGCAGCAACTGTGCAGCATGGCTTTCGCATGGTCCCGGATTTGCTCGTCCTTAATCGGCCAGTGATGAAAATAAAGAACGAACTTAGCAACCTCATGCATGCAACTCTGGATGTCGATGTCCGGGACCATGCCAAAGCCATGTTAAGCTCCTAGACCTAGACTCTTTAAAAACTGTCTACAGGACAGTGATTTTTCATAAAATGTTCTGTACGGCACGGAAAAAAACACTTTGCTGTAGTAAAAAGAATACAATTGTACGTAGTACCAAGTTAAATCATTTTGAGTCTGACTAAGTTTATATTTACGAAAAAACTACCATACCAAATAAGTGTCATTAGATTTGTCATGTAATAATATATTTTAATAGTTTATTTATTTATTTAATGTTGTAAGGCTCCGTTTGACAAAGCTTCTCTATTTGGTAAAGCTTCTCCGTTTGGAGCTGTTTTATGTCGGTCAGCCTGGCTAAGGATGCGTCCTTTTCAGGATGGAAGTGGTATAAAGTTTGTAAGTCAAAAATAGAATAGTTTTAACGTTCTTTCAGAATGTAAATAAGATAATTCACTCGATCGAACACCGTACGTGTACTCATCTTGGATCAAGTTGGAGCTGGAGCTAGCTCTACCAAGGAAAAGGAACATACTAGAGGCGAATCCAGGCAGAGTCTGCCACCAGCAAATTTGCCAACTTGCATATGCATGATTACTGACAGCAAATTTGCCGGCGTATTGAAATTTGAAAGTGAAGGGGGGGGGGGGGGGGGGGGGGGCGCTGGCTTGTAGTTGTAGCTTACAGGTGATTGGCTCGGTGACGATGGAGGCGTGGTGGTGGGAGTGGTATCGGGTGTAGAGGAAGTGGTGGTGCAGCGCGCGGTGGAGCCAGTAGTAGATGAGCTCCACGGGGCCGGCGTGCAGCAGCGCGATGAGCACGGCGCCGTCCGTGCGCCACAGCGGCAGGTGCTGCCCGCCGGGCAGGTACATGGAGCCCAGGTACAGGAGGATGCCGCTGAGGAGGATCTGGTCGTCCCAGTTGCGCTCGCGGTCCACCTGCTCGAACTCGATGCCCCGGTCCACGATCTGCCGCCGGCTGCGCGCGTTCTGGAGCCGGGACACGGTGATCCACACCTGGTTGTGCAGCATCCGGAGGAGCAGCGACGGGAAGATGGCGATGTACCCCAGGTCCGCCGCCTTCCACCCCTTGGTCGCCGCGAGGTAGACGCCGTGCGCCACCCATGGCGCCAGCAGCAGGTACTGCATGCACAGCATCGTCAACAACGTGCATGATGCACAAGCAAGCGTCAGCCAGCATGCATGACACTGCTCGATCTCTTAGTTAACTGTATTTCTAGAAGTAAAAAAAGAGAGTATATAGAAAATGAGGCACTCCTTCTCGATGAAATACGCGTGAAGTCATGTTCTTGAAAAAAAGAAAAAGAAAACGAAACGCGTCGTCCTTCCATGCTCATGAGTCGGCCGGAACTACCTTGAAGTTGCCGAGCTTCTTCCATGGCCACTCGGTGAAGAGGCCGGGGTTCGTCGCCATTGCGAGCTACCACTGCTTCCTTGTGATTTGTGAACTAGTCCCAGCCACCAGTGAACTGAACTGTACGTCGTCCCTGGACAAGCTCAATTTATAGAGCTGCTCGCGCCTGTGTATATGGGGAGATAACGGTACCCTGCTGGAAAGTACAATAACTACTACCACACCCTCATAACCTCTCATCAATTCTCTCTTGCATGCCCTTTAGGCCTGTTTGATCACTGGACTAAAGTTTAGTTCGTCGTTGGATTATAAACTAAACATGTACTGCTAATTATAAATTCTTATTTTATGTGAGTTCTACTCATCAATTAGCCTCTGTTAGTTTTTGTTAGACCACGATTAGTTTATGTTTAGACTTACTACTTTGCATCCAAATATGAACTAAAGATTAGTTTAGTCCATCCACACACCCCTTAATCTAATGAGTCAGGAAAAAAAAAAGCGCGCGCACACACAGAGAATTCAGTCTTATCATATCAGTACAATCATTCGACTTCATTAGGTTGGCAACGACTGTGTGTGGTGATGAGGTGTGTGTGCTACGTGTCCTACCTTTGTGACGTGTCCGCCAGACAAAATAACGCCAAAGACTTGCACTGCACACTGCAGTGTCATTGACGTCCGAGCTTTGAGGTTTTGGTGCGGTAGGACCAGTGGGGGGAGAGGGGCCATGAGTATAGTTGGCCAACGGGCCGGTCCGGATCGGCATGGCACGAGCACGGGCTAGGCACGGCCCGCAGGGTGTCGGGCAGGCACAACACGCCATGCCTCCCGGGCTGTGCCCCACTGTGCCCCGTGCCTGGCCTTTGGCCCAAGCACGGCACTACGGGCCGACATCTGTGCCGTGCCGGCCCACAAAGCACGGCCAATTCCGCGCCCGTGCCAACCCACAGCCCGTTTCTCTTAAAACATCTCAAACTGCTTCTCTCATCCAACACTTCATTTTCACAATCACATTTCTGAATCAGTCACTCACAATCATAATTCATTCACATTTCATTATTTCATAGTGACAATGAACAAGTCATTAGTACCAGCCATGGAGCCCTCGTGCAGAGGCCTCTCTAGCACCGTTCCTCAACGGTGTGCGGGGCAGCCTTAGTCGCTCTATGCCGCAGCTAGAGGACGACGCATCAGCCACCGACCTGCACAAAGATGGAAGAGGAAAAGAACAGATCAAATCAGAATCAGAATACATGGAAGAGTAGGGTTAGGGTTAGGGTTAAGGTTGTACATATACAATCGGAGCCCGACGCCGGAGAAGGCGACCCAAACAACACGACACACCGGTTAGAAGGACGACGAGTGGTGGAGGAGGGACAGATGGGGACACGAACTCACATAATCATCGAGATCAAGAGGGGAGATAGGGAGAAGGCGAAAAGAGAGGCGCAGAGGGAAGGGATCATGTAGGAGGAGTATGGAGGGGCTTGCCGGCGGCAGGCGGATTGAGGTCACCGGAGTCGGGGAGGTCGGATGCCACCAGCATAAGAGACAACAAGGCGAGAGCGGAGTGGCGGAGTGGAGTGGATGGAAATGAATTAGGGTTCGCGATGAGGGGGAGGGGGCGCCGCGGCCTCGCGGTTATATATGAGGGGGAGGGGGCGGTGTGGAGGCGTTGGCCAACGAGCAGTTGGGGCTGGGCCGGCTAGCAGCCCACGCGTTGCCGTGGGGGACGCTGGGATAGGGGGTGGCCGGGCCATTGGCGGGCCGGCCGTTGTAGGCCGAGTCATGCCGTGCCAGCCCACGGGCTTGAGTGGCGGCCTAGGCACGGCCTGCACCCCTGGGCCGGGCTGGCCTGGGCCCGCTGACTATTGGGTCGTGCTGTGCTTGGGCTAGGCCAAACTTGCGGGCTTCGTGCCGAGTCGCCGTGCCTCGGGCTACGTGGACAATTATAGCCGATGAGCATCCATGTGTGTGTGAGAGAGAGCTGCCATGAGATGTGTGTGACATATCCATGTGAATGGATGTATAGCACGTCCAGAGGACATACAACTAGTCGGCAAAAAAAAAGGCTTCGAGGTGAGGTGAAAATGAATTGCAGCTATATATTCACCGATCATAATGCATTGTGCGCTATGGTAAAAGTTAACGAAGGTAGCAGTTGTTCTTTTTTGAGGACCGATCAGGAGCATTTCTTTTTTCATACGACCTCTCACTTTTTTAATTATAAAAATAACAGACCCCTTCACTCTGAGAGCAGTAGTAGTGATTCAGAGACGTCGTAGCAAGGCCTCCTTTAGTTCCTAACTTTGGACGTGTAAAGGCAAAAATATACTGTAGTGTTACTATAACATTTCGTTTGTATTTAATAAAAATTGTCATTAAGCTCAAAATATTTGTCTCGCAAAGTACAACAAAATTATGTAATTAGTTTTTAATTTCATCTATATTTAGTACTCCATACATATGTCGATATTTTGATGTGATGAGAATCTTTTTTTTACGTAATGTCAAATTCTGGATTAACTAAAAGGCCCAGCTCCAGTGAGATCGTGCAGGAGTAGTTGCGACGCAATGACAGGTCTTTATCCCCGCCCCAGCACGGGACTACGGGAGAGAGACAGGGATGGCCTCTTTTCGCTGCGCCGTCCAACGTACTAAAATTCACTGGTCTGTGGAAACACCATAAATGAACAAGAGAAATAGTACTATCAGATGAAAAAGAAAGTACATCTCGTCCTCTAATTCCGACACGACACGCAATCAGCAACCGTGACTCTGAGCGCTTAGGTCTTGTTTAGATGCTAAAATTTTTTTGAAAAAAAATTCTGTAGCAATTTCGTTGTTATTTGACAAAATTTGTTCAATCATAGACTAACTAGACTTAAAAGATTCGTCTCGACACTTACAGACAAACTGTACAATTAGTTATTTTTCACCTGCATTTAATGCTCCATGTGTCAGAGATTCGACTGTGCAAAATTTTTTGAATTTTTTTGAACTAAACGTAGCCTTACATTACCGCCACGTATATCATGCATCGTCACAAAGCAGGTGTCAGATTCTGCGTACGCGGACTTCCTTCGATGCGAGTTTGTCCAATCAATGACCTGCACTTGTTCTGTATTACTGTATGGTGCAGCAGCTAAGACAGCAATGATCGATGCGCTGGAAACGGTGGTGTCACAAAGCAATCAGCGTGTTCGGCTGCCCTTAGCCGCCTCCAACAGCTATAAGTACGGTATTAGTTGGACAGCTTTCAGGTATGTGTCAAATTAATGAACCTTCAATGGCTAGTGGCATGTTGTTTGTCCTACGTTGCTTGCCCATCAGCATCTTGGCTAAGGCCTCGTTTAGTTCCGAAAAGTTTTTAGCGAAAATATCAAATCGGATATTTTATGTGATGTTGGAAAGGATTTTCGGATATTAACAAAAAAAATTAATTGCACAACTAGTCTGAAAACAGTGAGACGAATTTATTAAGACTAATTAATCCGACATTAGCAAAAGTGTTACTGTAGCACTTTAGTGCCAAATCACGGACTAATTGGGAGACGAATTTTATGTGATGTTGCTCGTTAACTCTTGCGTGTTAAGAGCGAATAAAGTTTTTCAAAATACGTTTAGTGGATCGATCTTTCTTCTCCAGCACGTCTTTATCTTTTTTCGCAATCAATATTCCTTGTTTCTCATCTTAAGTTCTCATTGGGAGTCTCCTAAAATCTTTTCTTTATAACATAAATTATTCCTTTCAGTTTCTCATGTATCAATCAATCTCAGTGAACTCTTCAGGAATTGTTCTGGCTTTTTCTGGATCTAGTTCACGCTTTTCTGCGAGCGTTATCTAATTTTTAAATGCTCCAAAATATCTTTTTATGAGCTCCAAATACTTTATTTTGGTTCCTTATGTTCCATAATATCTCTGAAATTTTTTTCTAAATTTTTAGAGCTTTCAGAGTATTTTTCGTGGCTTAAATAATAATTTTAAACTTTATTTGGAATTATTTTATCCATAAAATTAATTAATTCCGAAAATAAATAAATAAATATCTTATTTTTCTCAACGCTCAAAGTCTATGTGCAATAATCATAAAGGCCTATGTCTTTATTTACTAATAGGCCTTAATGTCTATTTAGGCCTATTAGTGGAGATGGACGGTGCAATTAGTACTATATTGCTAATTTATGTGAAGGTGGAAAGTTTATTCTCCCTATAAGTATGTACCTGTCCTATGGGCAAAGTACACCAAAACTATCGTAAGAGAAGTCCCCTAGTTTAGAAAATCTCTCGTGTATTTAATTAGATATTTCTCCTCCTTCTTGTGTCGCCCCCAGGCCGAGGCTCTTCAGATGGATGGAGGTAGAAGATGAAGTATTTGCGGTTCTGCCACCGGTTTGTAATATCTTTGTCATTTCTTCGTTTTAATTTCGTTTTGCTCCGTTTCAGTTGCGTTAGTTTCGTATAGTTGCGCTCTACGTAGTAGTGCTGACGTATATCGTCTCACCCAATTATGAATTTATTGATTTACGTGCAATATTTATTTAATGTATTTTTAATTAAAAGCAACCTAGTGTAGTAACTCGTTCTTGTGATTTTACGATCATGCCAACCGAAGCTACATGCTATCGGCGTAGACATGTTACATGCTAGTCATATATAAATTAAATATTAATTTAATTGACATGCACTTAGTTCTATGATTAAAAACAATTTAGGTTTGTAAATCTGTTCTTGTTGCGATAGTTTCGTAGCATTGCGCTCTATACAGTAGCGATAGTTTTTGTGATGTCACTCAAGTATGAATTTATCTATTTAAATGTAACTTGATTAATATCTATTTAACAGCTTTCTAACTAAAAGCAACATAGGGGTATAATTTCGTTCTTGTTGCTTCGTGACTATGCTGGCGTAAGAGACGCATTAGCAACGTTGTTTACCATGTCACGTTATATGTTTACAAATTAAATTATGTTTATTTAATTAATGTTTATGTCATGTTCTTTTAAATTAGAAGCGACTTAGGTTCATACATAGAACATTCTTAAATAAATGTTAACTTAATTACTATTAACTTAAATGTTTCTTAATCATAATTAGTTTAGTTAAACATGAAGCATGTAGTTAATTTAACTAATATTTATCTACTGTCTTATCAAATTAAAAGTAACTTTGGTTTATAATTTATCTTTTATAAATAATCAAATGCTATCATGATTAATAAGAACTTAAGTGTTTCTTAAATAGAACTTGTTTAGTTTATGCAAGAAACATATAATGATTCGATTAGCTATTATCACGTTCTTTATGCTTTCTAATTTATACATGTTTAAATGACTTAAACACTAAATAAATATTCATAAATAAAATATGAATAAGGTTAGCTTTATCTTTTATAATTCAATGTAAATTGGTTAATTCAACTTAGGATAGTTCTCTAAAATGTCCATTACCTTGACATCAGTAGCAAGTGTTTATGCATGTTTAATTAACGTCAGCCCACAGATCACCTTGTCTATCTATTATTAATTGATCAAAAAATATGCTGATGTCGTTCGTTGTCATTCATAACCATAAATCATATCATCTTGGAGCTGCTTAGGTTGTCTTTTTAGTCCGTACTCATATATCTCCGTCATTGCCTTCAACTTCCGTATCTTAATCGCTTTAGCCTTGCCTGAATTGACGTAGTCTACTGTACATATGCCGACGACGTTTAACATGCTACATGTGTTCTAAATTTTAATTTAAACATTAATTTTAACTAATTTATGTTTGCACTGCTTATCAAATTAGAAACAATATAGGTTTATACTCCTATGTTTATATATATAAACTTTAACATTATCTAAGTTCTATCACCTTAATTCATTAACTAAAATAAATCAAACGTATAGTTTGTCTTCTCTAAGTTGTTGTAAACTCCTCGATAGTCGTGTGTCCTCTTTGATGGTAGCTCTGTTATCCATCGTTCTTGCGTTTTTGCGATCGTAGCAACGTATCGTATTGTTTAGTACGTTCTCTTTTAAAGTGTCTCGTTTGTTTGGTGTGTTGTTCTTAGTTGTGTTTGTTGTCTGTTTATTCTACTTGATTGCTACGAGTAGAAGAAGTTTGGTTAATTAGCACTGAAGACGAGGAGCTGAGGACCGTCAGTCGAAGCAAAAGGACTTGAGACCAGAAGATAGCAACTGGAGATTCTAAGCAGCTAACTTTGGGAAAAGGCAAGTATAACATGGGATTTTCTTGTTGTCCTATTCACTTTAATCACATAAAATCATATTGAATGTGTTTGTATTGAATTGCCATTAAGGAATTTCCTAGTTTTTGATCTATACCTTGTCACCTATGGGATTTTGCATTGGGTAGCTTTTGCTAGCGCTGAACATAAACTATGATCTTGTAATATGATTAATGGAATATGCAACAACACTAAAAGATGTCATTTTGATTACTGTTTAAAGAGGGCTAGAGCATGATGCTATTTTTCTTGGTGCTCTAGTTTCTCTCCATAAGGACTCATCTATAAGCGAACATCCGAGACTTACAGTACAACTGTGTGGGCTATATGGCTCTGGCTTTAGTCAAGTATGAGGACCTTTTCTAGCTTGTTAGTGGTAACCTTCATGGCATAAGAATGGCTTGATGAATCGGGTATAGTGCGGCCTATGTCCTTATGTGTATAGGCTACGCGTCATTGTGCCATTTGGAAGGGGGCTCTACATCTGTTTGCTGAGTGAATCTAATGACCCTAACTTGTTAGACGAACCTTTGAAAGACTTCATAGTGAACCCTGCCGACCTTCCTTAGTAGTGGGTCAAGAGGCTAATCACCTCGGGCGAAAGGGTAAATCATGACTCACAGTGAAAGTGTACAACCTCTGCAGAGTGTAAAACTGTTATAACAGCCGTGCTCACGGTCACGAGTGGCCTTGGACCCTTATGGAATAGATGATCACTAATGACTATAAATGTATTTTTGCTATTCATTATTCATCTTTACATTGATCATATGTTTATTGTGGGATAAATGAAAACCTGATGCTACTCATTATGATAAAACTGTGATAATTAAAAGCTAAATGCAGTAAACCAGTGTCTATCTTTTTGAGCCTCATGAACCCCATGTTATATTTGTTGAGTACGACATGTGCTCACCCTTGCTATTTCCCTACACTCCAGTGTGTAGTGAGGTGCTGCTTAGAAGAAGGATGAAAGTGCAGTGGAGTTTTCAGAAGTCTTTTCGAAGTGCTTGGCATACGAAGCCCCCAGTCAACCGTCCCTGAGAAGAATAGAGCCCGAGCAGAAGCTTAGCCATCGTTCTGTGATACTCTGATAGTTGTAAGTGTTA
>CM039579.1:33348439-33428776 GCA_022457205.1 Saccharum spontaneum | reverse complement strand
AAGAATGGTTGTACAGCGTTGCATTGTGTTATTTAGCAGAAGAAGATGATCTGAGTGCCCTGAATCTACTCAAAAGAATACTAAAGTCTGGAGAGGATTCTGATCATCTCAAAGAACTACTCCTAGCTTCAAAGGCTTGCATTGAGATGAGTGCTCATACTGAAGGTGCTTCGTATGCAAGGAGAGCCATTGCTAATATGCAGGGAGGATGCAAACCAATGGCAGGACTTGCAGACCTATTGCTTGGTGTTGCGCTTTCTAATCAGGCTAGAAGTGCAATATCTGATACAGACAGAGCTTCGTGGCAGTGTGAAGCGCTGGAAGCCCTTGGGAATGCTGAAAAAAAGATGCATGGGAAAGATTCTAGAGCATTGTACAGTCTCAGCCTTGAAAATGCTGTGCAGAGGAAATTAGAATTTGCTGCCTTTTATGCAAAGAGGCTGGTGAAACTTGAGGCTGGATCAGAGTTGAGGAGTTGGCTCCTTTTAGCTCGAATACTTAGTGCTCAAAAGCTGTTTGCCGATGCTGAAACAGTTGTTGATGCTGCTCTAGATCAGACTGGGAAATGGTGTCAAGGAGATTTATTGCGAACCAAAGCCAGAATTCAGGCTGCACAGGGGCAATTCAGAGATGCAGTTGAAACATACACCCAACTTCTTGCTATCATTCAGCTTAGAACGAAAAGTTTAACTGCTGGATTTTGCTTGCCTAAGGTACTATACTACGAAAATTTTGTTATGAAACATGGTAGCCATAATTACACATTCTTGCTATTATGCCATATACACTCGGATTATAGCAAAAGGTGCAATTTCCTTGTTGCTATTTGTTTGTTTGGTAGCATATTCTTCTGGTTAAAGCAGTATACATTATATAGTGATCTAAGGCATGCAGATTTGATAGTTCAATACTTGTTTCAGTTCTGATATTCATGAACAGAACATGGTTCTTTCTTTGTTCAGAACAAAGCATAGTTCTGTTTTTTTTAATTATTGTGAGCTTACTCTGATATCCTTTTTTCTGCCAACAAAAGGATAAGTTCTGGTCACAATGGATTTGCATAGCAGACAATATACATAGCCACATAGGGTTATTGCTACGGCCTCGATCTTTTTGGTTATTAGTTTTATCTATACCATGTATCTAATTTCATTTAGGGCATGCTTGGTTCCTAGAAGTTCCCTTGCCTTGCCTTGCTTAACAAGGACTGCCCTTTGGCAAGTGCTTGGAATCTTGCTTCACCGACAGCTTTGCTTGCCGCATGGATTTCCTTGTCCGTGCAAGCGAGCCAAATCGGCTCGCCCACTCAAGCAAGGTCGCTGGCTGCTCTCGTCTTCCCATGCCTCAACGACCCAACTGCTTCTCAATGGCCCAATGAGAAGGCCACTGGCTGCTGTACCACTGCGGTGAGGGCAATGACCCAGCGAGCTGGTTGCAGCACCGTGTTGTCCCAGATCCAGCTGCCAGCCCTCAAATTAAATCTCCTCCCCACAGAGATAGAGATCCATGGTGCCCAATCAGGTTCTTTGATGCCTAAAACTAACTCGTCTTTTTTTCCGCGACCGTGCCTTGGCACGTTTTGCCTCAAACTCGTCAGCCCCACCTTTGCGAAATCGATGACATTCTTGCCCTAAATCAAACTCATCTACTCTGGAATCGACCTCCTAAGAGTTGGAATCGGCTTCGTCAATCATTCATGAATTGATCTTCCTGCTATTGTATTAAAGGTTTCCCCACCTCAATCGTGCTCCTGGCCACCGGTTCAGGCTCTAGTATGAATGAGTTCATGGTCTATAGGGGGAAGAGAGGGGAGAAAGGAGGAAAAGGAGAGCAAGAGAACCAAATAGAGAAAGGAAACCTCACCTTGCTTTGCCGGTTGGGGGAGGCGAGCTTGGCAAGGTGAGCAACGGTGGCAAAGGTTCTAAGCACGCCCTTAATCTCTACACTGAACTACTGAGACTTTTGCCGGTTGGGGGAGGCAAGGCGAACAACCTGCTGTCATCTTTTAGCTTTTAATGCAGTTGTTTGCCCATAGCACAGTAGCAATTAGGTTGTCAGTTGGTCATGCTCTTGTGTTACTTTCTACAGGGCAACAAGGATGATAAAGGCCTGGAAACAGAGACCTGGTATGATCTAGCTCTCTTATACCTAGGTATGGCACAATGGAGAGATGCAGAGGTCTGTGTATTGAAGATAAGATCCATCAGTCCTTATTCTGCATTGGCTTGGCATGCTACAGGTGATTCCTGTTCATTTCTTCTAAATATGACTGAAATCTAGCTCGCCGCATTTTCTTTTTGTTTTTGTTGTCACCTTGATAATTAAAATGTATATCTAATTCTAATGTCCAATCAATAATTTCCAACCATATAGACCTATTCAGAGTCTTACAGATGCTAGTTCATAAATTTGAACTATTTTCTTTTTCAAATTGTTAAATTTGGTAATTCAATTGTGTATGTACTATGTATAGCATTCAGTTGTATGTTGAGTTTTATCTACATAAGCTTCATCATAAGTCGAGGATTTGAGAACCAGATACATTTATTTCAGTAAACTTTGACAACAGCCACCTTTTACCCTGGATACTTCCTTTCATATTTTTCACAAAGTATTCATTTTCAGGAAAAATATATGAAGCAAAAGGTCTTACAAAAGAAGCTTTGGGAGCTTTTTTCAGAGCTTTAGACCTTGATCCTAAACATGTCCCAAGTTTGATATCAATTGCCACTGTTCTGCAACAACTTGGTGACAGGCCATTGCCTTCTATACGGTGCTTCCTGACTGATGCATTGCAACTGGATAGAACTAATCATGTTGCATGGTTCAATCTTGGCCTGCTTTACAAAGAGGAAGGTGGTAGGTCAGTGGCTGAGGCTGCTGAATGCTTTCAAGCTGCTGCTTTTCTTAAAGAAACAGCACCTGTAGAACCTTTCAGATGACACATATGTCTACAAGAGCTATAGATGTAAGCTCCTGTATGTATATTTGATATATTTCACTGATGAAATAGTGGATTACAGAGTTCTAGAAATGATCTTCTTGGGGAGATCATAACATCAGAAACTGTTGGAAAAAAATGTTTAATAATTCAATCTATAGTTCCAATTGTTGCCTATGTAGCAACAAGAAAGACGATGCTCTTCAACCTTGTGTAGGAACAGTGCTTACTGTGATATATAGATAGATGACCAGTACATTGTGTATCTTGAGTAAAATGGTTTCACATATGAGGTATCAGACTACACTCTTCGTTTGTTAAGAATTTAGTAAAGATATAAAAGATGTTCTGTGGTCCTTCAGTATTTACTATTAACTGTAACCTTCCATGCATGTCAATTATGGATTACAAGTTATTGATAGATTGCCTAATTCCTGATATCTTATGTAAAAAAAAATGACCCTACTTAACCTTGTGATTGGACATGACAGTGCCAAATACTCCCTCGGTTCCAATTGTAAGTCGTTCTGGCTTTTCTAGATACATAGTAAAAGTTATATATCCAAACATAGCATATATCTAGATACATACCTAGAAATGACAGAATGACTTATAATTTGGAACGGAGGGAGTACTTGAATTATGACAGTCATTTTGAGTCCACATTGCACATGTTTTGAAGCATCAATGGTGTGCTATCATCTATTGTGACAGTACTTTGTAATTTCTCTTGAGGCCTTCCTCCATGGAAGGCCCTTCATTTGCTGTCAACTTGTCATGTTGCAGCTTAGCTAGTTGCATCAATTAGTGGGGCAGATATTGGTCTCTGTACAGCACTAATGAAATGGTATACCAGATTGCCAGCAACTGATTGAATTATGTCACAATCTTCTTGTCTGGTTTTGCCCAAGTCTGAAGGACAATTGCTGGTACGTGTTCTTTTCAACCAATTGAGTAATGATGAGACCAAGGCTTCCTGCTTCTTAGTGTGCCTTTATCTTTACTGTCTTTGTACTAAATTTTTTGAGGGTTGTCCTTGCCAAGGTTTAACT
The DNA here is from genome assembly GCA_022457205.1 of Saccharum spontaneum. Taxonomy (NCBI): domain Eukaryota; kingdom Viridiplantae; phylum Streptophyta; class Magnoliopsida; order Poales; family Poaceae; genus Saccharum; species Saccharum spontaneum. Next base: position 33,424,783 of record CM039579.1, on the reverse strand, counting down.
ATGCAGGTAAGTGTAGAATACTGTTGCCTAAAAAACTGTTAGTTATATGTGGTACTGGTTTGATTTTTTTTTTGAGTATTATCAATTAGTTTAACCACAAGATCTGAAAAATATTTGATCCTCCAATCATTTTTATCTGTGATTTATCGTATGACTTAATTCTGTCATTTTCTGTTGTTTCCAGTTTACTATATCATAGCAGTACAATCTGTACATGTGCTTTATTTCGGAGTCACTAGAGCTTTAACCGTATGATATTATTTTTCATTCATTTGTTGTCTAATTGATTTGAGTTGTTTGTCAGTACAGGTAAACATCTGGAAAGTTCAACCATGGAAATATTGAGTTGTAATGTATGTAACTATGGAACATGGAATCAGTAACTAGGATACTAGGAATATATATCATTGTTCTCAATGCAATTTTCAGGACCTTTATGTGTTTTTTTGACATCCTCTGTGCAAATAAAGGCAGATACCCAACTTTGTTCCTTGGATTTTTGGTAGATGCATTGTGATTGTGATCTTGTGTTTTATTGTCTAGTCAATCCTCATGGGTGCAGGGTGCACTATTCTAGAGTTATGTAAACCGTTCCAGATTTGCCACCCTGTTTTGTTGGATGGGCGAGATCTAATAATATCCACCCAAATAGCAAAACCTCAGAGCCTGATTCGGTTGTATAAGAAGTTTCATTGCTGTTTGGTGATGCAAATATGAGTCTTAATGCTATCTGTTCCATAGCTGTTTAGTGGTGCAAATGTGAGTCTTATGCTATCTATTCAATGCTTGTGCTAAATTCTAAGGCCGAGGATTGGTGAAATTATAATAATTCATAGAGTTTCTGTAACAAATCTAATGCTGACTGCTGAGTATTCACAAAATTGTAGTGTTGTGTGTGTTATTTGAATGCTTTTTTATGCCAACGGCTGGTAGGTCAGATTCTACCAAATAGCTTAAATTCAGATTTTGAGGCATGAATAATCGAGGTTGTAGACTTGTAGTGATCTATGCAGGTCAGGTTTTGCAGTATATTATTCATATTTCCACTTCATGTTACGGTTGGAGCAGAGTTACTAGTTTGGTTGTTATATGAATGTTCTGTGGCAGTTATCTCCTGCTCTTTTTTTTTATAGTATCTGTATTATGAAGTAAGGAAAGCATACATCGTACCGTACGAATACAGATACGAACTAAAAAGATACGGAGACAGTTGTCCTAGCAAACAAGCAAAGAAGGCCCTAAAGAAAATAAAAGTTACAGTGAAGTCCATGGCCATCTTGCTCTGCCACGGCATCGGAGAACTCCGCCGCCAGACATCGCTGTCGTCGAAGTCGCTGAAGACACCCCAGATCTGAAGAAGCTCCATCGCTAGCAAGCTTTGAACTGGGCCGCAGTAGACGCCCGTCGCGAAGGACAGGTTGAAGCCAACGCTGAAGCAATATCGGCTGGGGAAACACCCCAAGCTTCTCAGACCTTGGACCGAAGCTCGCCGTTGACGGTCGCCGAGGGGAAATCGAGCCGGATCCACACTCCTTACCACCTCGTCCACAGTTGTCGCCACATCCTTAACGAAAAGCACCGCCGCCACCACCGCCGCATCGAGACGACGAGATAGCAGCCGGCGCGGACTCCTACAAGAACCGACGGAAACCGAAGAACCCGCAAGGTCTCCAGATCCGCACGGCTCCTGCCTCACAGGCCCATCGCCGCCATCGAAGCGCATGACGACGAGGTGGAGGGAGGCTAGGAGGACCTTATTCCACATCGACGGCGCCGCCTCCACCGACCAAGCGCCGCCGGGAAACCTACTCCTACGGAGACCTAATCTACACCACCGGTTGGAGAGCTGCCGTTCCCCCACGCATCCGAGGCCCCGAGGGCCGCCGGAGGCGGAAGAGAACGGCGACTTCGCCGGCGGGAGCACAAATCGCCCTCTTTTCGCTCCTATCAACTGTAGCTGGAGAGGGTTCGAGAAAGAGGGAGAAAGAGCATCCCCGAAGCAAAAACTTTGTGTTTAGATTGATGCTACTGCCTACTGCAGTACTGCCTGTTCTCTCCCCCGAATGGTTGCATGCAGATATTTGCCTTTTTGTTTGAACTTATCAGTCATGGTATAATGTTTTTCTCACGACAAAATAGCATCAGTCGGTTTATCAGCCGTAGAAACCATTAGCCGAATAGATCATAATTACTGTCCATGATTTGTTTGCTAGTTGCAGGAGCAAAATGAAAATTCTTTTTTCTTTTTTCTTTATCTTAAAGGGTTAAATTCTTTGTTTTGACTTCTGACTTATGGGGCTATTGTGGTATATTGTCATGATTATGTGCATATACTGTATTTGACAATTTAACATAGGTTATGTTTGGCACGGCTTTGGTAGCACTTTTTTATCTAGAGAAGCACTTGAGGAGAAGCACTGTCAAACTTCCATAATGCCCCCCTACCCCAACCTACTTATGAACATCGGTGAAAAAGTACTAATAGCGTGTTTTAGATGGGTTTATACGGATTAGATGTAAGGAATGGTTATTTTGTATGCCACGTCTACCTCATGCAAGATTCTCCTCCCACTTAGGTTGGTTTCGCTGAAATGAGATTGAAATCTCTCTCTCACGGGCTTGACTGGCACAGTGCAACTTGGACGCTTATAGTATAAGTGTATTTATTATCTCTAAATCAGTGGTTCGATGCAATCTGGCTAGAGAAAAACAAGCAACCAAATAAAAATGTCTGCAACCGCATGCGCACATATTGGCCACCGTGGGAATGGTTTTAGCCCTGCCAGACTGTTGTCGAGCCACTCAACCAATCACGCTATAGCTAAATTGATCGAATATTTGCCCTAGTTAGTCGGGTTGCGGACCCGCAAGCAGCTAGTTCAGCGCCGCTTCGTGCCTGAGAGATGATTCGACGCGATGCTCAAGTCTTCCAATGCATTCATAACTGATCGGAATCATTTGGTGATCTTGTTATGTTCCTGTCAAAGTTCAGGTACGAGAGGCCTTGAACCGAGCCCAGTGTTCTAGTGTCTCACGAAGTCACCGTCGAACGATTATTGTATTGGCTCCGTTCTAAAATAAATGCACATCTCGCTTCCTGATAAGTCAAATTTTTTAAAGTTTAATCAAATTTATATACAAATATATTAATATATTAATATTTATGATATGTAATAAGTATCACTAGATTGAGCATAAAGTATACTTTCATAACAAAATTATTTGAAGATAAAAATGTTGATACTATTTTTATATTCTTAGTCAAACTTTTAAAAGTTTCACTCCCAAAAAGTGATATGTCCATTTATTTTGGGACGAAGGGAGTGTCGAATCTCAAACTTTCAACATTAGACTCGAAGAGAAATTACCCACCACTACCATGGATTACATGACCTTTGATCATTCCGTTTGTCGGAACTGCTGGCGCCCGGGCATCTGATCGGATACCGATCCTTTGGACGGTACCGTGGCTTTCGTTTCCCCTGCGCGCGCCTGCACTCCACGCCCGTGCTAGTATGCCTACGCCTGCTTTTCGTGCGCCCACACGAGGGCCGCTCACGCCCCTCTTGCTTTCCAGGCGTATTCCATGTGCAACACCCGATCTACTTTTGAAACATCCAGATACAACACTTGCAGCATACGTATAAAGACAGATGAAACACTTGCAAAAACACTTAAACATACACAACATCTAGATAAAACACTTGCAACATATGCGTGAAACATATAACAACCTCTGAGCTATGTAGGGGGAGCAAAATAAACAAACTGAAATGCTATCTAGGACGTCCGCCATGTCCGGAGGCCTCTTCCTAGCCTGCGACTAGCCCAATACACTTCTCACATCTGTCCCTTCTGTTGCTCCTGCCATCTGCTCTGTCGGCTCCTACTCCCATTCCATCGCCCGCCTCGCTGCCCCTGTTCCGCGCGTCCGCCCCGCTCGACAATGTCGACAGGTGTCGCCAGCGCAAGGAGAAGCGCCGAGCCCTGGTGCGGAAGTCTTCCAGCCTCGCCTCCTGCTACGGCTGAGAAGCACACAAGTAGGGGGAGCAAGCTCATGAACTTGGTTGTTTGTATTTGATATGTGCATATTCATGTGCTTCCTTACATTTGCACAAGTTTAAATTTAATATGCATGCTTGTGTGATATATGCTAGGTATAGAACTTGAATGATGATTTGAATACTAGCATGCATAGGATAATAGCTAGATATATATGCTTTTACATGTGATACTAAAACCTTGCTTACAATGTTGATTTCACGGGGTTTCTAGTATTTTTGATGTATCTAGCTAACCATGGTGCTAAGGATGGTGTTAAATATGTGGTCCTATTGATATCACGCTACAAAGATTATTCTTTACACCTTAGCATCATTTGGTTGTAATTACTCTTCCACAATTCTTATCCATACATATGTACAAGCTTCAAACCAAATACTCTAGCACATATATACGGGGAGCTAATACTAACAATTCGGGTTTATGGTACTTGTTCAAAAATCATTTACACATGGTAAAATTACTTGGGCAAGCAACTCAAATCCATTTGAGCTTAATTTTCATATCTTTGTAAAGTTGTCATCAATTACCAAAAAAGAGGAGATTGAAAGGTCCCTAGTTTGGTTTTGGTAATTGACTGACAATCTAAGTGGACTAATATGTGTTTATGTGAGATAAACAGAGGATTAGTCCACAGGTACACTTGTGTGAGCAACTTGAACCATGGAGGTGGAAATTGGCTAGTTTTGTTGCAAATCTCACACATGTAACGAAGGAGCTTATTGCATATGAGACATGACATATAGTCATGCGACTAGGTGGAGAAGATCAAGATAAGGCTTGGCTTGACGGACCGGTTGCAAGAGTTTAGGGCAAGTCGGAGGCTTCGAAGCGATAAACCGTGTGGCGGGGAAGCTTGAGTAAGACTTGGCGCCAATAGACCGAAGCAACAGTAAAGAGCAAGTGAGATCAAGATCGATGAACCAAAGGTTACGTGACGATATGAAGTGGATCATATCATTCAAGGAAGATTAAGCCAAGGGTTGACTCATGATGATGATCAAAAGGCTTGATGAAGGATTGGTGCTTGTGTGGCATGAAGATTGGAAGAGATGAAATGGAATGCGCAAAGCATAGGTATATTTGTAGGGCATTTAATTTCACCGGTCTAAGTTGAGCAGAGAAGTGCTTGACCGGGCTTAGGATAGATAGTCGTACTATAAAGAGGAGAAATCTTTAATTGCAATGGTTATTTAGTGCCACTAAGTGTAAGTTTTATTTGCATATGCATTGCGCTTAGTGACGTGGTGAGATGCACGAGAAAGCCCTGAAAATTCTTTGAGAAAATGCTAACTTAAGTGCTAAAATGTTTTGGTACTTTGTGGAAAGTTAGCACCTTAAAAAGGGTTAAAAAGATGGAAAAGGGGGCTGTTGGTTGTGCCCAAACAGAGAGGGGTCGTCCGGATATTTTTCCTGCCTGACACGGATATTCTAGCGGATGTGCGTGCAACCAGAGGAGCTTGCCCATATATTTTTCCTGCCCGACCCGGATATTCCGGTTCAGCTCAGATTTGAGCGCCCCAACGGTCAGGAGTGCAAGTTGAGGGTATTTGGGGGGCTACAGCCCCCTTCTCACTTTTCCACCCCATTTCTCACATTTGGAGAGCAAGCAAGTTAGGGTTCTTCCTCTCCTCTCTCTTCTCTGCATTGCTATGTGCCAAATCTTGAGAGAAGATTGAGTGCCCTTTGTGGGTGTGGATGAGAGATTGAAGATCCACCACCTCCCCTTCCTCTCCCTCTCAAGCTCGGTGCTAATTCGAGTGAGGGATTGAGAGGCTAGTTTGTGCATTCGGGATTTGCATTTGGTGGCACTAGTATAAAGGTTGCAATACAAAATGTTTTCTTAACAACGATCCATAGGCTATGCATGTGGCACATACCGAAGAAGGTTCCTGAAAAGGTTGGTCCTGAACTCAATGAGGATGATGAGTTTCATGCTTCTTTGAGTAAATGTGTACGGTCATCTGGAACTCCAGGGGAATTTGGGGAACGATGACCAAGAATTATGTGGTACATTATGGCTTGGAACACAATGAGTGGTTTGTAGGGAGGTTTAATGTAACATCCCAGATGTTAGGAAACAATTAAAACTTAATCATGAAGCATCATGGCATACATACATTTCATGTTTCAATCATAACATTCAAATACGTTGAATATGTGTTGCATGAAATGATAATAATAACTTTGTTTAAGTGTTTGAAATTCAAGCTTGAATTCAATTTTTGAGAAATTAATAAATCAATTTTTATAAATAAAAATTGGAAAACGTTGATTTTAAAGGATTGGTATGAAGTTAGAATTATGAAATGGTACTGTGATTTATGATATTTGAATGATGATATTTTTATTAATTAATTACCAGAATTGCTAATTAGTTATTTTATTAACACTAAATTCAAATTCCAATTTTAAAAACCCAATTTCAAAACTATTGAAAATTTGGTGATGGTCCAAAAAGCAAAGTTGGAGATCTCGAGAAGTTGAACGATTTTCGTTTTTGGTGATTTTCGAGTTGCTATGCAAGTTTAGAAGAAATTGGGAGAAATTGGAAGAAAAATAATTGAGGTGTACTGCTACAGTACTCTGAGATGCCAACTCTGCTTTTCCCCTCTTTCCATTCATCGGCGGCCACCGAGGCCTTCGCGGTGCTTCGCGCCAGCGCGCGAGCGCGTTGCTGGCCACGTGGGTGAGCCCGCGAAGGCGCTGGCCATCTCCCCATCCTCTTCCTCGCTGTTATAAGCCCGTCGCCACCGCTGTCTTTTCTTTTCTTCTCTCCCTGCTCGCTGCCGGCAATCTCGACGCGCCGGCGAAGTTTGCCGCAACCGCTCCTCCTCCACCCAATTCCTCGCGCTCGCAGCTGCGCCTCACCGTTGCGCACCTCCCTGACTCGCTTGCACGGTGTAACATCCCAAAAATTCACATTCAAAAAAATCACTCGCGTTAAAAATTATTTTCAAATGTATTTCAAAAACTATAAGTCATCTGAGCTCTATATCCTTCTAAATCTTATTCATCTTATATCCATCCCAACTACCTATCTTCAATTTATCATGCACCGTGGCATCGGCATCACCCACCCGTTCCTCATCTCTCTCACTCCCCCTCTCTCTCGCCCGCTCGCTTCGTCCGATGCCCCGACAGCGGCGCGTGCGCCGACCCCACCACCATCGCCGCAGCACACACCCACGCTCGGACCCCCCTCGCCGACTGCGGCAGCTCGCACGCCGCCACGACAGCGGGTCCCACCTCCCACCTTTCCCTCTATCTTTCTTCTTCATGTATGGCCACAACACGTTTGTATATACGCGGCAAATGAAGCAAGACAAAGCACCCACCGAGGCAATATTCACTTTTACCATTTACCATGCAAACAAGCAAGACACACAGGCAACATGCATATACCATCAGCATGCAAAGCACAAGCAAACAAGTGTCAGCAGTGCACCCACACATGCACACATACAGATAGCTCATGCATGCATGCAAATTAGGCACCGACCGCCATGCAAGGTTAAGCACCGTCCATTTGCATGCTAAGCATCTACTCGCTACACGCCGCACCGCCCAAACATCCGACCACAGCGATGTCATTGGAAGCAAGCAAGCAAGCCAGTGGCACATCCCTGCTTTCTGGCCTATAAAAAGGCACGCCTGGTTGCTCTCCCACAGCAGCACACGCAGCTCACCACTCACTTGTCTGCTCTCGCTTCACTTGCCTCGCGTATACCGTATACGGCCGTACGCACGAGCCGGGCTCGACTGTCGTCGCACGACGAGGTGAGCAGCCCATGAGCATCCCCTTGCTCTTCCCACTCTTCCGGTGGTCTTCTCTTTACTTCCCTCCTTGCCCTTGCCTGTGCCGAGCCGCTCCCGAGCTCCACGAGCTCAACCATGGCGTCGTCCATGCAAGAAGCAAGAAGAAGACCCTTGCTAGCTTTTCTCTCTCCCTTCTCATGCATGTGTGTATGACGCGTGGGTCTTAAGCTACAACTCTATCCAAATAGCACACGCATAGTATACACCATGCACTACCGGCCAAGCCAAATGCCCACGTGAGCACCCATTCCTTAATCGCGCATTATTCTTTTTCGCGTGATTAAAATTCGGCCATCTTGCAGAACCACGTACCAACCCCGATTCCAAATATTATTCTTTCTAAATTCATCTTAAATCATGATCTATCTCTCATATAAATTTCATGATTTTTAGAGCTCATTTGAATTTATGTGATCTGTGCTTGTTTTCCTGTTGCGCTCGTTAGCTGACGGAGTGAACGAGCCGGAGAACGAGGACGTCGGAGGCGAGTATCGCGAGTTCGACGCCAAGGAACCGGACTGCCAGCAGGAGTTTCTCGAGGACGCCGACGGAGGCAAGTCCAGCCTATTCCCCTTTGATGCATGTTGATCCTATTTTTAAACACAACCCGTAGAAGCCGTTTTAAATATTGCATGTACGATATACGTACGAAGTATTTTCGCTGCTTAGTTAAGACCTGTTTGGATAGCCATCCTTGAATTGATATTATCTGATAATTGTCTTGTTCAAACTTAGGGACAAATAATATATTATGGTAAACTATAATTATTTAGTATGCTTAGGCATGGATACTCAATACTATGTTTTCCCAAATATAATGATTTTAAAAGAAAAACTGTGTGAGTTGTGAAAATGAATTGTGGGTATTATGAAAGGGTTAATGAACAAGTTATAGATGGTGATTACCCTAGAGATGGGGCGGATCGGTGTTCCTTTTGTGGGATGCCGTGGTGTTGGGGCTTGTACCTTTTGTGGTTAAGCATGAAGATATCCGCCTTGTCTCGATTAAGGACTGAGTTGATGATTCATCTTGCCTAACTCATTTTTGTACAACCACTCGCCTTGCATGGGAAATGCTTAGTCTAAATCCCTCTAGTTGGTATGGCAATCACCTGGAGGCAGGTGTGCAACGGAACACTAAGAGATGTATGTGGAAATTAATGAATATTGTATAAAATGTAAAGAGCTCTGTAAATTATTGTATTATGAGATATGACCTGAGTGTTCCCGTGGTGAGCGCCATTACTTAGCTATGGAAGGTAATGGCTTTGATGGATCTATGCTTGCACGACGGTGTTAAGCTACGGTATCCTACTTGTGGGGAAAGTGTACAACCTCTGCAGAGTGTAAAATTTATCCGGATAGACGTGTCCGCGGTATCAGACGAGTTATGGTTTGGTTTCAACAACTAGATGGATTGGGATGAGTGAAAACATGAGAGTGAGTGTGATTTTAGAAATAAATGGTTGTCTGCCATATGTTGCGGGAACAGAGGGTTCAGCAACACCTAAAATTGTGATCAATCACTTTTTCAGAAATACTATTATATATGAAAAATATATGTCTTTTGCAAAGGTATTTATAAAATGAAACCCTGCATGTGTAAAAAGATAGCATTATGCAAATAAACCAAGCCTTATCCTTGAATTATCCATATGCATATACTGATATCCCATTCCGTAGGGTAAGGTTGGATTTGCTAAGTACTTTGTACTCACCCTTGCTTTGTTGAACAGAGGAAGATCCGGACTTCAATCCTGACGTGGCGTACGAATAAGGTCGTGTCTGCACCCAACTAAGCCTGTGACATTGGGATCCGTCAGATGATATGTATTAGCGAGACCTCTTTCTGGGTCTGTTGGACCTGTATTGTGTTATGGTTACTTTTAATCGTGGTATGTCTTCATTGTCCACGTTTGTCGAGACTACTGCAATGAGACCTATCTGATGTAATAAATGTGTTACTAGCCTCCTGTGACTAGTATTGTATCACATTTGAGTTCCTGGTTAACCAGGGGCGCTTCAGGTGGTATCAGAGCCGTAGTTGGCTGTACGACGCGGCCTTAGGCTTTCTGGATCAGTATTTTACATACAAAAGTATTTTCTAAAAAGTTCTTACCCTCTCCCCTCAATTTTTAAAAAAATTTACTCTTATCTATTTCTCTCAGATGGCAGAAGGAGTTTGGACCAGTAGCTACTGTCTAAGTGTTGAAGGCTTTCCTAACCTATTGTATGCTACCATGCAAAGGCTTGGAATCAAGGATCGCTCGGAATATGAAGGCAGAGAATACATAGAGCATGAAACCGAACGGTGTGAAGTCACCGTATATGTCGAGAAAAGTGAAGACTTCCCTGACATAGCTGAAGCATGGAGTATAACTGCGACCGGATTTCGGTTTGCAGATACATATCAAGCTGTTGCCCGCAAAGCCTTGAGGTACCTGTGCCAAACCTACGAGAAGCCCATTGCCCGTACACCCATGAGATTCTTTCCACCCCGAGAAAGAGACCGACCAGTTTGGAGGACCCGCATGGACATCTTGCAGGGATGTTATTCCCTTGAGGATGACCCAACTGTGGTATTCATGACCACATACCTGCTTGCTTTGGATGAGCAATATGATAAACAGGCCTCAGAGTTGAAGAAGTGCATCCACCGTGCGGAAGAAGCCGAGATCTTGGTTAGAAAGCTCCATGTGCAGCTTGCAGAAGCTCAGACCCAAGCAGCTACAGCCGAGAGTCGTGAAACTGCCATTTCTGAAGCCATGAAGGAAGCTGAGGATCGTCATGCCCAGGAGTTGAAGGATGCCTACCTTGTCACCAGGGCCAAGAGAAGAATGCTAGCTCTGGAAGACCAAGAGCCCATAATCCTGGAAGGGATCCCAATCATGCCCCTAAAGACAGGAAAAAGACTGGCAATTGAAGGACCATCAGCTCCCCCACCCACAGCAACCTCTCATGAAGCTTCGGAGTTGGAGCCTAAGGAAGAAGAAATCCCCCTCCTCAGCCAGCCACCACCAAAAGATGACGGCGACCCGCCTCTTATTCCGAGGGAAGAACCACAGATGACGAAAGAATGATCCTTCTCAAACACCGAGGGAATGAAGCCATTCAGTTCGAGAAATTTGAAGATTAGTTGTACCCAGTTCCTCCTTTTGTCTTAGGGAAGTGAAGTTTACTTCACTTTTGTTTACCCCAAAGGAGATGAATCGTATTGTAGCACGCATATTTTTATTATGTTGTAAACCACCCTTCTATTCAAAATATATATATTTGTGCTTGTTGGTTGTGCTAATTGAGTGCTCTACGTGTGTTCTCTTACGGGATAGCAAGTCTTAAAAACTTGCACTTTTTTTAAAAATATAATGCCTTAATAAACAAAACATCACTCAATAGATCTAACACTTATCTAATGCTTTCCTCCTCATCTCAACCAACAGATGCCTCCCAAGCCAGCTACTCGCTCCCAACCAAGTGGCCGTGCAGCTAGCAGGCAAAGTCAAAATCCAGTTGATAGTCAAGCCAATGCAAATGATAATGGTGTTCGTGAAGATGAAGTGAGTCAGACTGGGAACCATAATGGAGAAGATGAGTTGCCCCCTCCTCCAGCAATTGACTTAGCACAAGTCATGGCAACTCAAACCCGCCTTTTGGAGACCTTAGCCCAAGGCATGAACCGCCCTAGGAACAACCGTGGAGCTGGAGTCCAGGATAAAATGACTGAGTTCATGAGGCTTAAGCCACCCACCTTTGCTGGATCTGACAACCCCATGGAAGCAGATGATTGGCTTAAGGTCATTGAAAGGAAGTTGGACACAATCCACTGCAATGGAAGGGATAGAGTTCTGTTAGCAACTCACCAGCTGACAGGAATCGCCCTTTCATGGTGGGAAGCCTATAGTGGAGCTGTAGACAATGCCAACACTATCACATGGCAAGAATTTGTGGAAGAATTCCGTCGGTACCACATTCTAGATGGAATCATGAAGTTGAAGGCTGATGAATTTCGTAACTTGAAGCAAGGAAGCAAAACTCTGAGTGAATACATCTTCCAGTTCACTGAGTTATCTCGCTATGGCCCAGAATTGGTCAACACTGATGCCAAGAAGCAGACAAAGTTCATAGAAGGACTGACTTGTGAGTTGAGGACTCTTATGACCCCACAGATCTATCCAGACTTCAACACCTTGATGAACAGAACCATTCTGACTAATGTGGCCAAAAATGAAGAAAGGAAGGAGAACAAACGCAAGTTCTTAGAGCGCAGAGTTCAAGAAGGAGTTAGATCTCAGAGGCAGAAAACATTTAGCCAATCAAGCCAGCGAACTCAAGCCCCAATGCAGTTTCGCTCTCCTGCCAGTGCCTCTAACCAGATACAGCCATCATATCAGCCCAAGACAACTTATCAGAATCAGACTTATGGCAAGACCCAACAAACACAGCATCGGTCAAGTCACCAACAATGGCAAAGCTGGCTTTCATTGCCATGAGACTGGACACTACATCGCCAACTGTCCTTATAAGAACAATCCAGCAGTGTCCACCCAGTCCCACACTGTTAATGGACCAAGACCTGCAGTGTCTGGAGCCAACCGTGGTTTTCCTCGCAATAACACCAACACCACCAACAACAGCCAGATGGTGAAGCAACCTCAGCAATCCTATGGCCGAGCTCGTGTCAACCACATTCATGCTCAGGATGCTCAGACTGCTTCAGGAGTGGTACTTGGTGAGTTCTTAGTAAACTCAGTACTTGCAACGGTATTGTTTGATTCTAGAGCATCACATTCATTCATATCATCAAGTTTTGCTGAGAAGCATAAAATACCCACAGTACTACTAAAGTTACCCCTAATAACCCAAACACCTGGGTCTGACATCAAATGTCATCTAGATTGTTTAAATGTAAGGATCATCTTAAGTGGGGTAGTTTTCCTAGCAGATTTAGTAGTGCTCAAGTCTAAAGGAATAGATGTTATCCTTGGAATGGATTGGTTAACACGACACAATGGAGTTATTAGTTGTGCCACTAAGGAAGTATCGTTAGTTAACCAAGAAGGGATTAAGGTGAAATGCCAAACCCAAGGATCTAAAGTCAACCCAATGGTCTTCAACTTGGATGCAAGGACCATAGAAGAAGTGCCAGTAGTGCAACAATACCCTGATGTATTCCCTGAGGAACTACCTGGAATGCCACCAAATAGGGATATAGAGTTCATCATTGATCTTATCCCTAGGACTGCTCCGATAGCCAAGAGACCTTATAGAATGGCCCCTGCAGAGTTAGCGGAACTAAAGGAGCAATTGAGAGAACTACAACAGAAAGGTTATATCAGGCCTAGTTCTTCACCATGGGGAGCCCCAGTCCTGTTTGTAAAGAAGAAAGATGGAAGCATGAGAATGTGTGTGGATTATAGATCCCTAAATGAAGTCACCATCAAGAATAAATATCCCCTACCAAGGATAGATGACCTCTTTGATCAGCTTAAAGGAGCCAAGTATTTCTCCAAGATTGATTTGAGATCAGGTTACCACCAACTCAAGATCAAGAACAGCGATGTCCCTAAAACCGCCTTTGTAACAAGATATGGACAATATGAGTTTACAGTGATGTCCTTTGGATTAACCAATGCCCCTGCTTATTTCATGAACCTCATGAACAAGGTATTCATGGAGGAGCTAGATAAGTTTGTTGTAGTCTTCATTGATGACATACTTATCTACTCTAAGAGTGCTGAAGAACATGGGCAACACTTGAGAGTAGTGCTAGAAAAGCTAAGAAGACATAAGTTGTATGCCAAATTCAGCAAGTGTGAATTTTGGCTTGAGAAAGTTGCATTTCTAGGTCATATCCTAACAGCTGAAGGAGTTGCAGTAGACCCTGAGAAAGTGGAAGCTGTCTCTCACTGGCAACAACCCACAAATGTTAGTGAAGTCAGAAGTTTTTTTGGATTAGCTGGATATTACCGAAGGTTCATAGAAGGATTTTCCAAGATAGCCAGACCCATGACAGAGCTTCTTAGAAAAGATAAGAAATTTACTTGGACAGAGTCATGTGAGAAGAGTTTCCAAGAATTGAAGAAGAGATTGACAACAGCACCAGTGTTAACTTTACCAGACATTCACCAAGATTTCATCATATATTGTGATGCCTCAAGACAAGGTTTAGGATGTGTTCTCATGCAAGGAGGAAAGGTTGTAGCTTACGCATCCCGGCAACTTAGACCTCATGAGCAAAATTACCCTACCCATGATTTAGAGTTAGCAGCTGTAGTGCATGCTCTCAAGATTTGGAGACACTATCTCATTGGAAACAAGTGTGAAATCTACACGGATCACAAGAGTTTGAAGTATATCTTCGCTCAGTCAGACTTGAACCTAAGGCAAAGAAGATGGTTGGAGTTAATCAAGGACTACGATCTCGAGATTCATTACCACCCGGGGAAGGCCAATGTGGTAGCAGATGCCCTAAGTAGAAGATCATATGGTCAACAGTTAGTGCCCAAAAACACTCATCTACAAGAAGAGATAGCACAGTTGAACATGCACATAGTATGCCAACCTCAAAATGGCAGTCTGAAGGTGCAACCAACTCTAGAGGAAGAAATTAAGAAGGCACAACATAGGGATAAAGATCTAATGAAGATTCGTGAGCAAACTGGAGAAAAGAAAGCCCCATACTTCACAGTAGATGACAAAGAAACCTTGTGGTATAAAGATAGGATTTGTGTGCCCAAGGTAGGAAAGTTTCAAGAACTAATCCTTGATGAAGCTCATAACTCAGCATACTCTATCCACCCTGGTGCCACCAAGATGTATATGGACCTAAAAGAAAGATATTGGTGGAATGGTATGAAAGCAGATGTGGCACGATTTGTTGCACAATGTGATGTGTGCCAAAGGGTTAAAGCAGAGCATCAGAAACCAGTAGGTTTGCTGCAGCCATTGCCTATTCCAGTTTAGAAGTGGGATGAGATAGGCATGGATTTTGTGAATGGATTACCCAAAACTCAGAAAGGGAATGATTCAATATGGGTAATAGTGGACCGTCTTACCAAGGTTGCTCACTTTATACCTGTGCGCACCAAGTATAGTGGAGACAAGCTAGCACAGTTATATGTGGATAATATAGTAAAACTACACGGTGTACCAAGTAAGATTGTATCTGACCGAGGTACTCAATTCACCTCTAAGTTTTGGAAGAGACTGCATGAAGCCATGGGCACCAAGCTAGATTTTAGCTCAGCCTATCACCCCCAGACAGATGGTCAGACTGAAAGAGTAAATCAGATCATGGAAGATATGCTAAGAGCATGTGTGCTCACCTATGGTAAAGATTGGGAGAAGAGCTTATCTTATGCAGAGTTCTCATACAATAATAGCTATCAAGCCAGCTTAGGTATGTCACCTTTTGAAGCCCTGTATGGAAGAAAATGTAGGACCCCATTAATGTGGTCAGAGGTTGGAGAACGGACCTTGCTTAAGCCTTCCCTTATAAAAGAAGCAGAAGACCGTGTGGCAGAGATTAGAGAAAAATTGAAAGAAGCACAATCACGTCAGAAGAGCTATTCTGATAAAAGAAGAAGAGAGCTAAGCTTTGTAGTTGGAGATTTTGTGTACCTCAAAGTTTCCCCAATTCGAGGGACTCGAAGGTTCCAAATTAGGGGCAAGCTAGCACCCCGGTATATTGGACCGTATCAAGTGTTACAAAGGATTGGAGCTGTAGCTTACCGTATTCGGCTACCTAAAGAGATGTAAGGTATACACAATGTGTTTCATGTTTTCCAATTGAAGAAGTGTCTTAGAGTACCAGAAGAACAGATATCACCAGACACTATTGATTTACAAGATGATCTAAGGTATCAAGAAGTGCCAATAAAAATACTAGACACAGTCACCAAGCAGACAAAAACGACAACAGTCCGAATTTGTCGTGTTCAGTGGAGTAGGCATACTGAAGCAGAAGCAACCTGGGAAAGAGAAGATGCCTTGAGAAAGGAGTTTCCCCATCTGTTTAGGAACCAGGCGAATCTCGAGGACAAGATTCATTTTAAGTGGGGTAGGTTTGTAACATCCCAAAAATTCACATTCAAAAAAATCACTCGCGTTAAAAATTATTTTCAAATGCATTTTAAAAACTATAAGTCATCTGAGCTCTATATCCTTCTAAATCTTATCCATCTTATATCCATCCCAACTACCTATCTTCAATTTATCATGCACCGTGGCATCGGCATCACCCACCCGTTCCTCATCTCTCTCACTCCCCCTCTCTCTCGCCCGCTCGCTTCGTCCGATGCCCCGACAGCGGCGCGTGCGCCGACCCCACCACCATCGCCGCAGCACGCACCCACGCTCGGACCCCCCTCGCCGACTGCGGCAGCTCGCACGCCACCACGACAGCGGGTCCCACCTCCCACCTTTCCCTCTATCTTTCTTCTCCATGCATGGCCACAACACGTTTGTATATACGCGGCAAATGAAGTAAGACAAAGCACCCACCGAGGCAATATTCACTTTTACCATTTACCATGCAAACAAGCAAGACACACAGGCAACATGCATATACCACCAGCATGCAAAGCACAAGCAAACAAGTGTCAGCAGTGCACCCACACATGCACACATACAGATAGCTCATGCATACATGCAAATTAGGCACCGACCGCCATGCAAGGTTAGGCACCGTCCATTTGCATGCTAAGCATCTACTCGCTACACGCCGCACCGCCCAAGCATCCGACCACAGCGATGTCATTGGAAGCAAGCAAGCAAGCTAGTGGCACATCCCTGCTTCCTGGCCTATAAAAAGGCACGTCTGGTTGCTCTCCCACAGCAGCACACGCAGCTCACCACTCACTTGTCTGCTCTCGCTTCACTTGCCTCGCGTATACCGTATACGGCCGTACGCACGAGCCGGGCTCGACTGTCGTCGCACGACGAGGTGAGCAGCCCATGAGCATCCCCTTGCTCTTCCCACTCTTCCGGTGGTCTTCTCTTTACTTCCCTCCTTGCCCTTGCCTGTGCCGAGCCGCTCCCGAGCTCCACGAGCTCAACCATGGCGTCGTCCATGCAAGAAGCAAGAAGAAGACCCTTGCTAGCTTTTCTCTCTCCCTTCCCATGCATGTGTGTATGACGCGTGGGTCTTAAGCTACAACTCTATCCAAATAGCACACGCATAGTATACACCATGCACTACCAGCCAAGCCAAATGTCCACGTGAGCACCCATTCCTTAATCGCGCATTATTCTTTTTCGCGTGATTAAAATTCGGCCATCTTGCAGAACCACGTACCAACCCCGATTCCAAATATTATTCTTTCTAAATTCATCTTAAATCATGATCTATCTCTCATATAAATTTCATGATTTTTAGAGCTCATTTGAATTTATATGATCTGTGCTTGTTTTCCTGTTGCGCTCGTTAGCTGCCGGAGTGAACGAGCCGGAGAACGAGGACGTCGGAGGCGAGTATCGCGAGTTCGACGCCAAGGAACCGGACTGCCAGCAGGAGTTTCTCGAGGACGCCGACGGAGACAAGTCCAGCCTATTCCCCTTTGATGCATGTTGATCCTATTTTTAAACACAGCCCGTAGAAGCCGTTTTAAATATTGCATGTACGATATACGTACGAAGTATTTTCGCTGCTTAGTTAAGACCTGTTTGGATAGCCATCCTTGAATTGATATTATCTGATAATTGTCTTGTTCAAACTTAGGGACAAATAATATGTTATGGTAAACTATAATTATTTAGTATGCTTAGGCATGGATACTCAATACTATGTTTTCCCAAATATAATGATTTTAAAAGAAAAACTGTGTGAGTTGTGAAAATGAATTGTGGGTATTATGAAAGGGTTAATGAACAAGTTATAGATGGTGATTACCCTAGAGATGGGGCGGATCGGTGTTCTTTTTGTGGCATGCCGTGGTGTTGGGGCTTGTACCTTTTGTGGTTAAGCATGAAGATATCCGCCTTGTCTCGATTAAGGACTGAGTTGATGATTCATCTTGCCTAACTCATTTTCGTACAACCACTCGCCTTGCATGGGAAAGGCTTAGTCTAAATCCCTCTAGTTGGTATGGCAATCACCTGGAGGCAGGTGTGCAACGGAACACTAAGAGATGTATGTGGAAATTAATGAATATTGTATAAAATGTAAAGAGCTCTGTAAATTATTGTATTATGAGATATGACCTTAGTGTTCCCGTGGTGAGCGCCATTACTTAGCTATGGAAGGTAATGGCTTTGATGGATCTATGCTTGCACGACGGTGTTAAGCTACGGTATCCTACTTGTGGGGAAAGTGTACAACCTCTGCAGAGTGTAAAATTTATCCGGATAGACGTGTCCGCGGTATCAGACGAGTTATGGTTTGGTTTCAACAACTAGATGGATTGGGATGAGTGAAAACATGAGAGTGAGTGTGATTTTAGAAATAAATGGTTGTCTGCCATATGTTGCGGGAACAGAGGGTTCAGCAACACCTAAAATTGTGATCAATCACTTTTTCAGAAATACTATTATATATAAAAAATATATGTCTTTTTCAAAGGTATTTATAAAATGAAACCCTGCATGTGTAAAAAGATAGCTTTATGCAAATAAACCAAGCCTTATCCCTGAATTATCCATATGCATATACTGATATCCCATTCCGTAGGGTAAGGTTGGATTTGCTGAGTACTTTGTACTCACCCTTGCTTTGTTAAACAGAGGAAGATCCGGACTTCAATCCTGACGTGGCGTACGAATAAGGTCGTGTCTGCACCCAACTAAGCCTGTGGCATTGGGATCCGTCAGATGATATGTATTAGCGAGACCTCTTTCTGGGTCTGTTGGACCTGTATTGTGTTGTGGTTACTTTTAATCGTGGCATGTCTTCATTGTCCACGTTTGTCGAGACTACTGCAATGAGACCTATCTGATGTAATAAATATGTTACTAGCCTCCTGGGACTAGTATTGTATCACATTTGAGTTCCTGGTTAACCAGGGGCGCTTCACGCGGCCTCTGTCTGTCGGCATCAGCCGCGCACGTCGTTCTTCGCTGCGGCCGGCCGTCGGCGCCGCCGTAAGCACCTCACCGAGGCTAGCCCTCTGTGACACGCCTTGACTGCAACCATCAAGCGTTTTGGCTTCGTCTCGACGTCTTAATCGTGATCGGCTCACTTGTTTTGGCAGCCGACCCCAGACACGCCGGCACGCGCCTTCACCGCGAGTTCACGCCGCCGCCTCCGCCTTTCGCCGTCGGCAGGCACGCTTGCACCGCCTCCGTTTCACTCTTCTGGACGAGAAGGTCGCGGTGAGCTCCGTAGTTGTGCGCCGAAGCTTTGTTGGGCCAATCGAGGCCTATTGCGGCCGGTCCGCCGCCGCGCCGCGGTGCTCTACTCGGCCGGTCTGCCATGGCCACCGACGAGCATGAGCGGAGGCGTCACTTGTTCCACCGACAGCCCAGACATGTGCGGGACGAGGTGGGGGTCACGTTGGTGCCATCGCCATGACCGGAGGTCTCGTCGTCGGCGAGCTTCGCCGTGTACCCGCCGGCGCCCGTGCGGTCAAGACCAGCTGTGGGTCGGTGTTGACCGGGGCCCGGCTGTCAGTGACTGAGGGTGGCTGAGGGATGAGTAAGAAAAGGGTTTTTGTCCTTTTTTATTTTAAAAAAATGTTAATATGAGCTAAATCTTGTTTAATTCATAGAAAAATATAGGAGCTTGATAAATTTATGAAAATTTTTGTGTGGCTTCCTCATGTTGTGATCTTTGTAGGAAAATTATTAAATGATAAAAATCATTAGTTTTGGGATGCTTAAAAATTAGCTCTTTTAATTATTAAATGCATGTTATGTAATTTTTGTAGGATAAAATAAATATCCAATAATCATGAAACTTTTTGTGTGTGCTTAATATGTTCATCTATGCCTTCAAAAAAAGTTTGAGGTTAATTTGATAATGTTTAATTGTATCTCTAATTACATGTTTTATTTATTAGTTAATAATTGCTAAAATGATTAGAGTAAATCATGATATGACTTGGGTGAATTTTTGGGGTTGATTGTGGACCATGGAACATGAAACCCATACGGTTCCTTGGCAATGTATGTACTTGATTGATGTACTCATAATCTACTTGTGATAACAAACTAAAAGTGTTTAATGTTAATTACTTGTAACTGTACCGCGAAGGAAAGTTGTACTCAAGTAGATAACTAATGTTTATCCTTTCTAAATGTCCTTTTTATACTATGCCTTATTTATCATCATGTATCATGGCATCCATTCCATCATGTTAAGCATCACATCATTTATATACGTGTAGTGTATACGAGAGTGTTTTGGATCGTGTCGATCAAGCTTCGGAGAAGGGGATCCACCCGTGGTGTTGGTGTCAAACTTGACTTCTACGAGAACTAATCACCGCTGCAACGCAGGCAAGCCCCGGTGCATTTAAACCCTTCCTTGAGTTTTACAAATCTTTATCACTGGTACTATGGTTTACTGCATTAAGTAATTAGGAGTTGAGTGATAACCCAATTGCTGCATTGTCATCCTTGATTATTGCGATATCACCCTTGATACCTGTTTTACTGAAAATGCGTAGTATGCTTCGCTATGCTTAATGAGTTAATTTTTTTAAATGAATGTTTATATGGCCATGACGGCATACTTAATGAATATTGAAATATGAGAATGAACTTGAAAGATCGGGCGGGTGGTTTGGCCACTGCTAACTTGCATTGAGAAAGGAGTCTCAATGTAGTGTTTCTGCCTTGTCAACTAAGGACCGTTCGTTGTAGGCCCGCTTGTGTTTCGAGACTTTGCAACTAGCCTTATGCCTTGGGTAAGCCTAAGATATTAGTGATTCCATTACAAGAACGTCGAACCTCGCACTGGGAGTGGAGAGATGGCGGGAGTAGCGTGTACCCTCGGGGCTAGAATTGGGCCGGGTTCGAGGGGTACTGTAAGGGGTTGACATATGGCGGGAGTAGCGATGGGCACGTTCTGGTTTTGGGAGATCTAAATGAGGGTTGACATATGCAAGGGGTACTGTACTCTCGGGTGGCGATGGGCACGTTCTGGTTTTGGGAGATCTAAATGAGGGTTGACATATGCAAGATTTGGTTCTACATATGTCGTGAGGTTAGAGATCCCCAGCTGGGTATAATCGGTTCGAATCGTCGTTGCTCCTCGGTTATGGAGACTCGATCGCCTGACTTACATCGTAGTTAAAAACTGAAATTGAAAGAGAATGAGAAAGAATTTGATGAGAATTACTTTGATCTAGATTAGGATCACTTAGAATTGGTTAATGAACCATCAATGATAAAAATAAAATGTTGAAAGTAAGGATTCACTTTAATAAGCTTTTCTGCAAAATAATTTTGATTCTTGAATACCCGTACCTTGATTCCCTAAAGCTAGCATGCCCTTGGAGTCTTTTCTTTAGTCGGGTAAGTCTTGTTGAGTACCCTCAAGTACTCAGGGTTTGTTAACTGCTATTGTAGGTGCTAACTGGTGCTGCTAATTAGGTCATGTCGGCGGGCTCGACATGATCTGATTGTCCTCTCCTAACTTAGGTACTCTAGCTAAGTTGTCTTCTGTAGTTCTACTCGACTTCCGCAATACAAGTTAAGTTTGTAAAAAGTTAACTTAATCATGATTTATAAATTCATTGTTGTTATTCTTCCGCACTCTGATATAAGTTTTGTACAAATATTGTAATGTTGTAGTTACTCCTTTGTTGATCCTGGTATGAATTGTCAAACGTAGTTGAATTGGGGTCCTGCAAGGGCACCCGACAGATCTTATTAGGTTATCTGGTGTACATGCATAGCCGTCAGAGGTCTTAGAGACAATGATAGGTGCATGTGGGCCATATAATTTAGGAGGTTCTGCTACATTTAATATCAGATCATCATGGGTACCGGCCTACTTCAAAGATATTCCTTTGTCAGGGCTTCAGAGGACAACTTTCTAGATCAGAAAGTGCAAATTCTTACTTCTATTGTTTCATTGGATTTAAGCATGCTTTGGTTGAGTTTTGACTCAGGTTTGATACTGCCTTGGAAAATCAGCGCCACAAAGAGTTCGTAGCTGACAATGTGACCCTCCATACAACCCGTCTTGAAGATAGCATGGGGAATGGAAAAGCATGGTAGTGTGGTCTTCACCCATGAGGTCTTCGAACAATTTCAGAAGGAGCTGCTAGATGCTAGAGAGTATTGTGTTTTTGAAAGCATGAAACATGATGTCGAGTTGAAAACTATGAGAGTAGCTGATAATTTCAAGAAAGCAAGGGTGGTACAGCTTAATACATCCACAATGTTTGCTTCCTGATCATGCATGCTCTTCAAGACTCATGGCGTTCAATACCACCATGTTATTCATGTCCTCCGAAGCGCCAAGATGGATGAACTCCCAAGCATTTATGTACTGAAAAGGTTCAAGAAGGATTGCAAGAAAGAATCTATATTTACCCCAGATGGGTACCATATTGGAGGAAAATACCAATGCCCCGGTGGACCCAATTCTGCAAAAACTAGTTTCAGACACAAGCAACAAGATGGAGTCTTTATTCATTCAAGCTAAGAATTCACTTAATGCTATGCAAATTTTGAGGGATGGTGTATTTGCACTTGGGGAGAGGATAAGCGACATGGTTCCAGCCAAGGAGCTAAGTAGAATTGAAGAGTTTGAACAATTTTTAGGATGTACTTTTCCTATGCAAGTTGACATCCATCCCCCAAGTGATATCCGCTCAAAGGGGAGGATCAAACGGATCAAGGGGCATGCTGACAAGGGGCGACAACAAAACAAGAATGAGCAGAAAAAGAAGAAAATGTGAGACAACCACGAAGGTGTGGTTCTTGCAAGAAGGTCGTATTGCATGATTCTAGAACTTGCCCTGAGAAAGAAAACAAGGAATGAGCTAGGTACATGTCATTATTTGTTAACCATTCAGTTCATTATCAAGTACTCATGACATTTTGTCCTACTAATAATATGAAATTCTTCTTGCAGCCTTTTTTCGGCTGGACCAAGGTATTTTGGGTGCTGCTATGTAAAAAGTATTATTGTATGAAGTTGGAAAATTTTAGTATTATTGGTAGACCAAATGTACCACATTCAAGACATATTAGTATGACGTACATTGCTCATTGCCAAGGATGTACTGGAAGTTTGTAATGAAAATATATTGTGGTGCTGCTTTTTACGTAACATGTTCATATGATTGACTAGTGTATTTGTGAATGTTGCACTAAGTGTTAATGGAGGTGATTTTGCAATTGTGCTGAATATGTTTATTTTAAGCAATGATAGGTATTCCAAAGGTGTTTTAACCTGAGTGGATGGTTCACAAAAATATAAACCATGTTCATTTGAGTGGATGGATAAAAACCTGAAGATACAATTTGAGCGCAATAGATATTTTTTTTGTTAGATGTAACATGTGATTATTTCTTTGAAGAAAATACAGTGTCATTTGGGCTTTGGCTGGTCAAATGCAACGGTGATGGTCAATGGAATAAATCTGATTATAAGGTTCAGAAGGTTGGACGAAATTGTACAAAACCTTTGATAATTTAATTCATTTAGTTTGATCCTGTTGATTTAGAAATATGGGTATCATTTTTGCCAATTGTGAAACAACATTTTAACTTCCTTTCCACCTGTAGTTCCCGGCAAATCAAGAAACACTAAACAACAGTATTATACAGCTCCACGCTCAGCTACATCTCACAGATCATCCAAACAAATGAAGACAACACTGAGCCAAAAATGCATTATTTATTTTGATCCACCAGGGAGACACGTTGTACAGATCACACCAATTAAAACACAAATCAGTTAGGTTTACAATCGACACATGTAGGACATGATTGACCAGCTGACTCATACATCATATGAACTAACAGCTTCCATGGTAACAGTTATTTCATCTTTCTTCCTTGGCAATGTGTAGCTTGAGTGAGCTCCTCGACTTGACTTCACAAGTACAGAATAGTAGCATCAATATCGATCTGGATTGTTTTTACATGAAGCCTGAATTTATCCAATCCCCATGTAGGTACCAGCCACCATTTCCCCCCTGTATTTCTACTTGTGCAGCTTCGATGTATAAAGAATTTGAAGATGCAATGCAGTACATGAACACGGCCATCTTTCGACTTGCATTCTTCGAAACAACGGCACTGAATCTAGCCAGTACTAGATAAGAATAATATTCCTTTTTATCTAATAACATATAATTCTCACACCAGGACCTGGCAAAATAGACAAAAAAAAAATGCAAGCATGTGAAGGCTTCATTATATGATTGGATATATTACACTAATGCATATATGTCAAAGATCTAGAACATTTCAAAATATATTGACTTGACAATGTAAAAACGAAACAACAGTTCTGAGCAAATTGGGGCCTGCTTGAGTAAAATCAAGATAAATGTAGCCGATTTGTAGAACTCTGAAGACAAACAAAAAAAAGGTTGAGAGAAGTTCAGTTAGCAGAACTATAGGACTCAAAAGTGAGTTAGAAAATGGATGCACTGCCCAACGTTATTTTTCTGTTGCAGAAGACAAGATTTCACCTGCATTTACAGTTCTAGTCACTAAATTGACACGAGAACATGTTCTTTCAGATTGGAGGCCATGTGACTGGGTGTCAAATCTGAGAAGGAAACAAAGTATCCTGCGGTGTTTCATCCTCAAAAGAATTAGGCATACAGGGGTACGATTAATAGAAGAGGAGAGCTGGAAATTCCGTGAGAACAAAACCACCTCCAGGCTCCATAGGCTTACCTGGTATGACCATGAAGAACTTAATCACGCGAGCTTGGTTACCACCTGAATCAGGCTAGGAGCAGGCGAGCAGCTATGAGCGGACCATGAAGAGCACAATGAAGGGAAGAAGTTAATCGCGCGAGCTGGTTTCCACTTAAACCACCGTGTATGCAGACGCATCAGATCTCGAACACACAATCTTTAATAAAGTCACATCCAGTAGATGCACAGCCTAAGACGGAAAAAGAAGCACATCTCCACGAATCGACATTAATCCCCATCTCAATCTCGTTTCCCCTGGTCTTCCATCCCAAATCAACACAAATTCTAATCCCAATCTCATTCTCCCTATTTTCTCCCATACCAATCAACACTGAAAATAGTCCCTAAATTCCTTTGGGCTATAGGGCTGAAGGCAACCCGCACAGGAAGCGGGCGGACTGCTGTGCAGCGCAGTAAGGATGGGGGAGAGGGTACAGCGCCTGGGGACGATGAGGATGGGGAGCTCACCAAGGCCGCAGAGGAGCACCGGCACCGGCGTATGATGACTTGCGGCGGCGACCCTCTAGCCTCTACCGTCGCGCTGGAGCAAGACGAGCACGCCGGGAGCCTGGCCTAGTAGAAGAGTGCAATGGTGAGGAACCGTCACCCTGGCCTAAACCCTAGCTAAAGCAGTACGGTGGACCTGGAGCCTGGGCCGAGCCATGGTGGAGAACCGGAGGTTTGGAGCTACTGGAGATGGGAGGACTGTTGTAAAAATGTTCCTTTGAACAGGGTGTTCCATGTAAAATGGTCTTTGTGGAGGTTACACAGAAAGTTTGCAAGGAGCAATAGCGATTCACGTGTGCCGCACATTTCGGATCGGACGTTGCACATCTGAGTTTGCAGGGTTGCACTGCGAACCTAGTTTGCGCTCCTCCTTGGGGGCTTGGCCGCTCGGGGCGACCCGGATGCTCCTCCACTCTTCTGCCTGCCGCGGCAGCCGCCTCCTCTCTTGCAGCAGCAGCGGCGGCAGCAGCCAGTTCCTCCTCTCCCGCTTCGCGTCCACCCCCCACAAAACCCTAGGTGCACTCAGGACCCTAGTTGTCATGTCGTACCGCGGAGGGCGCGGGGGCGGCGGGCCCAACTCTCACCGCGGGCGCGGGCGCGGCGGTGGCGGAGGCAGGGGAGGCCGCGGCGGCGGCGGGGGACGCGGGGAGCAGAGGTGGTGGGACCCCGAGTGGCGCGCCGAGCGCCTCCGGCAGATGCATGGGGAGGTGAGGACACTCTCCCGTGCCTCGGCGTGGTGATGGGATTGGTTGTTTCGTTGCTATGTCGCCGCCCTGCTGACGGAATTCATGGATCGCGATGCCACGATGATGCTATGTTTTTTTTTAATTTATATATGTTCCGAACTCTGCATTACTGACTTTAGCAGCAGCTTTGATTAATACTATCGATCAAGTTTCCTAGATAGTATTACCTCCGGTCCATACTATAGGTCGATTTGATTTGGCTCTTTTTACCCCGAGTTCCGTATCTCCTTAATATTTTTTGACGTTTTAACGACCAATCTAATGCGTGCAGTCCTGTAGTTTCCCCACACTTTGGCCTTGGTTAGTTCGAGGATGTAAAGTTTTGGGGTTTCACATCGGGTGTCGCATGGGGTGTTCGGATACTAATAAAAAAACAAATGACAGAATCCGTCAGTAAATCACGAGATGAATTTATTAAGCCTAATTAATCCGTCATTAGCACATGTGTTACTGTAGCACTTTATTGTCAAATCATGGACTAATTAGGCTTAAAAGATTCGTCTTGCAAATTACACGCAATCTGTGTAATTAGTTATTTTTTAATCTATATTTAATACTCCATGCATGTGTCCAAACATCCAATGTGATAGAGTGTAAAGTTTTGGGTGGGAACTAAACAAGGCTTTTGTAGTCCTATTTCCACAGTTTCAAACTCTGATTGCTGCTTGCTTTGCTGCACTGGTGGAACTGCCAGTTGCATCCATCATAAAACACAGTTTGGTTACATCTCTTCTGATACAACCTATTTATTAGCTCTAATTTGATGATAGGGATATCGTCAGTTGAGCATGTCATACTGCTTTTCTATCTGCTCACCTTGGTAAACTTTGTCTATTGTGCTGTGCAGTTAACCTGAGATTCATGGTTTCAGTAAATTTGCTCCACTTGTTGTACACATCAAATAAGCTCTTGCTTGCCTTGTAGCAGTTACTTACAACGTTTTGTATGCTCACAATCTTCAGGTGGAAAAGGTTGATGAGAATGAATGGTGGAACAAGATTGGGCAATTAAGAGAAGGGTCCCAGCAGGAGCTAGTAGTAAAGCGGAATTTTGGACGGGATGGACAGAATATACTTGCAAACATGGCTCAGAGACAAGGGCTTTACTTGTAAGGATCAATCATGCCTGTTCTTCACTTCACATCTTTATGATCATTCTTCACTAGCAAGAATAGATGCAATGCCTGGCTTTGATCTCTGTTCTTAAAGTTTGGTAGTGCTATCTATATTTTGCACCATTTGATACCTACTGTCTTGCCTATGAACCACACTTCAAAGCTGACAAATTCTACTTTACCTGGTTTGCATTTTAACCTGGGGAAGATAGTAATGCATACAACAGAGGGAAGACACTTGTTTTCAGCAAGGTACCATTACCTGATTATCGAGCAGATCTGGACGACAGGCATGGGTCAACACAAAAAGAGGTACTGTGCGTCCGATTGATACTTTATAATGACATGATTTTATGTGTCATCTTCCTGATCACTGTTTATATTTTTACTGGGGCAGATTAAGATGTCTAATCAGACAGAGGCGCGAGTCGAAGACCTTTTGTCCAGGTCAAAGTGGAACACCAACAATTCTGCAAGCACATCTACCGTCTCAATGAGACAATTTTTGCCTAGTGCATCCTCGTCTGTTGTTGAACCAGCAGCACCAATTGATAAAGAAAAGCTCAGTTCTCAGCTTAGGGATTTGCAGAATTCAAGGAAGGTATTGCCAGTGACCATGGCCCCATCCGTTTCCCTCCCTTAAAAATATCCGTGAGCATTCTTCAGGGATCCCACCATCTGTATTTTATTTCAGACAACAGCAAGTGCTAGATCAATGCAATCTTTCAGGGAGAAATTACCTGCATTCAGCATGAGAGAGGAATTTCTGAAAGCGGTGGCAGCCAATCAGGTAAGTTGTCTCCAATGTTTGTTGTACTTCGCCGTTGCTCCAATGTTGTATTTTTGCTGTTGTATCCATGAACTGAACGTTCTATCTGTACAACTCGTGGTTTATAGCCTTAGTAGCCAGCATCTTCCATTTTATGCTCTGTTGTTCTTAGTGGTTATTTGTTTCCCCTTTGTTCAAAAAGTAATTTGTGAATTGATGGACATAATCACACAATTGACATGTGAAATAACGCCTCGTTTAGTTCCCCGAATCGGGGGTGGCAAACTTTGCACAGTGCCACCCCCGAACACTGTAGCACTTTTGTTTTTTTTTGGTAATAATTGTCCAAATTTTGATTAATTAGGCTCAAAATGTTCGTCTCGCAGAGTACAACATAACTGTGCAATTAGTTTTTGATTTCATCTACATTTAGTACTCCATGCATATGCCGACATTTTGATGTGATGGGGAATCTTCTTTTTGCATAGTGGAATTTGGGAGTGAAATCTGGAATCTAAACAAGGCCTAATTTGTGAATTGATGGACATAATCACATAATTGACATGTGTTCTCAGCATTTCTTATGCACAACTGCTGACACAAGTGGTGATTATCCATGCTTGCTGTGATATTGATTGCACATTTAGGTTGTGTATCTGTATAATTCTAGAATTGCTCTTATTTTTTTTGGGAATGAATTGCTCTTATTAGTTTGTCCATTTGGTTCCTTTTTTTCCACTCTTAACTTGTTGAGCTTTCCTGTATCAGGTTCTGGTCATTTCTGGCGAGACAGGCTGCGGTAAAACAACCCAGCTTCCACAGTTCATACTAGAAGAAGAAATAAATAACCTCTGCGGTTCTGATTGCAGCATAATTTGTACTCAACCCCGCCGTATATCTGCCGTTTCAGTAGCAGCAAGAGTAGCTGCTGAGAGAGGTGAAGAACTTGGCGAGGCTGTTGGATACCAGATTCGCCTTGAATCAAAACGATCTGCACAAACACGGTTGCTGTTCTGCACTACCGGAGTTTTGCTTAGAAGACTGGTATGGCTTCATTGGTAGAATAGTTTGCATATTCATATCTTGAGTTGACTTGGCCACATGATCACTGCTTGTTTTCATTTATCCGCTTTCAGAATTAAAATTGAAGTAAATCTTTCCTTTTTCTTTATTTGTTATTCCCTCCATTCTCGTATACTTGTCCATGGCTTTGGGAGAAAATGCTCCACAATACTTGTCATTGAGGATATTAAGAGTGTAGCCATTCTAGTATTTCCACTCTCTACCCCTGATTAAATGCTCCAGTAGAAGAAAAGTGGCTATGTTATTAGATTTAATAGGGTTATATGGTCATTTCACATTGATTTTTTGGAACTAGTATTTCTTTGGTCTGTGCGCATGATGTGCTGTGGACAAGTATACGAGAATGGTGGGAGTAGTGGACAGAGATTGTTGCTCTTTGTTGTGTAGGAGCACTGGTAGTTTTGTTCTAAATAACTTACTTGGAGGCAGCTCCAGAATTGATAGTATAAACTTTCTTGCAGAAGTTGCAGGACTAAGTTTCTTTGTAACTACGAGTGAAAATATTCTGTGCACTCTAGCACTGTGACTCATCTCTTGCAGTAGCTGATTTTGTAATTTACACCCATGTACTTTTAGTTACCTGACTTATGATCTCCATACCTAGGAATACCATTGCTGGAATATTTTGCTCAGTTCAGCCTACCTTAACACTTGCTGATGCAATTTAATGCACCCGATTGTTTTTTTTGTATGCTTTCATTTTAGTTTCGTTAGGCTTGAATTTACTGCAAACAGTATATAAATTGCAGGTTCAAGAGCCTGACTTAATTGGGGTGAGTCATTTACTAGTTGACGAAATTCATGAACGTGGCATGAATGAAGATTTTCTCATCATAATACTGCGTGACCTTCTACCAAGACGTCCAGATCTTCGCCTTGTACTGATGAGTGCAACTATAAATGCTGAACTATTTTCCAAGTACTTTGGAGATGCTCCAGTGATGCACATCCCGGTACTGTAATGTTTCATGAACAACATCAAATTGAAGACGTGATTGATTGTGTCTGGATGTTATATATTTACATTGAGGTGTTTTGAGCAGGGGTTCACTTTTCCTGTTGCTGAGTTGTTTCTGGAAGATGTTCTAGAAAAGACTCGTTACAGGATCAATTCCGAACGTGATAATTTTGCAGGTAGTTCAAGGAGAAAGAGGTTTTCATCAGTTAAGAGTGATCCACTATCTGATGTTTTTGAGGTAAACTTCGATTTTGAACTTCTTTTCCCCTCAATTAGTCAATTTAGTACTGATGAGCATGGATTAGTCTAGCTGTGTACTTATGATATATGCATTGTGGCACACTGATTCAGCACTTCAGCTGCAAGTACAGATAGATAAAAAAATCTAATGTGAAAACAATCCTTTCAGAAATCATTTTTGCTTAGTTTTCACACAAAATGCATTTTGGTTGCTCACTGTGGTTTTTTTTTCCAGAACATTGACATTAATAAGGAGTATGGAAATTACAACATTACAACAAGGCAGTCCCTTGAAGCTTGGTCTGCTGCTGAACTAGATTTGAGCCTTGTAAGTACTGTGCACTTTTTATATAATTGAAATGCATCTATTAATTCCTCAAGTAGCTGGAAGTCATTTTTTTGGGTATAATTCTTGTTGCTACACTTGCTTCACACATGTAAAATTGCATTCAAGTGAATATACGTCATAGTTCTTGTTCAAAATATCATGGGGCCATTCACCACACAGTTAATAGACTGTATGTTTGTGAGAAATACTGGAGTAATTGGTGAAGAAGCTTTCTGTACACCCTCCATGCTTAATTTTTTCACCTTTTGCTTTACATGATTCATTAGAGAATCATAGACGTCCCTTCTCTTCATCATGGAGGATACATTTCTGATTTCCTGCTTCGTTATTTCATCCAGTCTTGCTCTGACGTAATACATTATAGTATGGTGTTACCATAGCACCATGTCAATAAGTTCCCATCCAAGTATTGTCCTGTGCCTAAACAGTAATTTCTGTTGTTCCGAGCTAATTTATTCCATGTTTATCCTTGTCACATTAGTTAACTGCATGGATGTACTGTGTTCACATTTGTGCACAAGAATTATTATTTAAACCTAATACACTGCCAACCATATCCAGGAAAAATAGTTGCTGCTAACACCTCTATGTTGACATTTTAGGTGGAAAGTACAATCGAGTATATTTGCCGTTATGAAGCAGAAGGTGCAATCCTTGTGTTCCTTACTGGCTGGGATGAAATTTCAAAGCTTCTGGACAAGATTAAAGGGAATAATTTCCTTGGCAGTCCTAATAGATTTCTTGTTCTTCCTTTGCATGGTTCTATGCCAACTGTGAATCAACGTGAAATTTTTGACAGACCACCAGCTAGTATGAGGTGAGCCACTTAGCTACTCATTGAGAAAATAGTTATGTGTTAGGTTCCTGGGATGATGAGGAATGGGACGGGTTGATCCCCTTTAACCGTGTGTTTGGTTTGCGGGTTGAACTGGGATATTCCGGGTCCGACCCAGATGGTCCTGTGTTTGGATTGGGGGATGTGTGGAACAGGGTCGACCCAGGTTGGCATATTCCCCAGATGCAGGTTCAACTGATTCCACCAAATTGAGGGGACTGAGCGAACCCACCTCGACGGTGTCTCCATCTCCGTCTCCGCGTCCGCGTACGCCCTCAGCTCGGGCGCTTGTCCCCAGCGCCGGCGTCCGCCCCCGACCCCGTCCCTGGCGGAGGAGGAGCCCGCGGTGGCGCCCACACCGGTTGCGGGGGAGGAGGAGCAGTGGCACGGGAGGAGCTTGCGGATCCATGGCCTGGATGGGGAAGAAGAAGGGGTCTCGGGGCTGGATGAGGAAGAAGGGGTCTCGGGGCGCGCCGTATGTCGCGACGGGGCGGAGCAGGGCGAGCGGCGGCCAGGGTGAGCACGACCTCTGTCTCGTGGGCCGCCGGCATTGGGGCAAGGCGCAGCCGCGCAGCAGGGATGGCAGGGCTGCGCGGTGGGGCCAGCAGGGACACGGGGTGGCGCGGTGGGGCAGCGGGCCGCCGGGGCAGGGCGGCGCGGTGCGTTGCGGTGCCGGGCGCGCCGGTGGTGGCAGGGCGGTGCGGTGCAGGGCAAGGCGCTGTGGTGCGTCGTGAGTTCGCGACGGGAGGTGGAAGAAGAGGAGAAGTCGCTGACAGTTGGGTCCCATGTCGGACGGAGTTAACAGTCCCATTCATCGAAACCCGCTCCATCCCACATACCAAACAAAAAACTGGAACAGCTCCAGCCCTCAAACCAAACACGAAATGGGTTCATCCCATCCCAAAAAACTGGGTTGGATCCATCCCAACCTACTTGGCCCCCAAACCAAACACACGGTAAGTGTTTGGTTGAGGGGCGACAAGGGATGGGTCTGTCTCCTAGGGGAATATTCCCCTTAGATTTGGGTTCTCTCCATCCCTTGAAAACAAGCGGATGGGGTAATCCCTTTTCGACACTGTTGTCTTCTGTCTCGGGGTAATCTAGAACACAGGCTGGGAAGACCCATCCCCTCTAGTCCCCAAACCAACACATGCTAGAATCTTCAGTGTGTTCTGGATATGATCATGCTACATATCCTTAATGTTTTAGACAAGGTTTTCTTTTTTTTTATCTGCATACCTTTGGCATCTTTCCACCACTATATGAAGACTACTGGGTTTGTGATCCTTATCATTGTTAGTACGTTCGATTATAAAATGTTGTTATGCCGCATATGTAGTTCATAGATAGAGTTGAAGTTACAAAACTACTTTCTTTTTTTTGTCACTAAACAAGAATTGACTTCTGCCATGTCCCTTCCAGTATCCTTTTGAGCAATGTGTGCTGCTTCAAAGTATTTGTTCTTTTCTACAATATTTGCTTTTTTCATTTCTCATCATTTCTGGGTTTTGCTAAACAGCTATTCTGTTTGTTCTGATTTCTGAATGTTTTCTCTGTATTTGAACTAATTGCAGCTCTTTATAAATGGTTAGCAATTCCTTTGAGACAGTGATGTTCTTGTTGAGTAATTTTAGATTCTTTTACTTATTGTCTATTAACGATTTGTTTGTAATTTCAGAAAAATTGTTTTGGCAACCAACATTGCGGAGAGTAGTATCACTATAGATGATGTTGTCTATGTGATTGATTGTGGTAAGGCCAAGGAGACAAGCTATGATGCCTTGAATAAGCTGGCATGCCTTCTTCCGTCATGGATATCAAAAGCTTCTGCTCATCAGGTACCTTACTGCTGACAATATATAACTAGGTTCTTTGCAGACATGAAAAGTCCATTAACAGATGTTCTCTCTCTTTATTTTGTTCACAGAGGAGAGGTCGTGCAGGCCGCGTTCAGCCAGGCTTTTGCTATCGGCTCTATCCAAAGATCATTCATGATGCAATGCAACAGTTTCAGTTGCCTGAAATTCTCAGGACTCCTTTGCAAGAATTATGCCTTACCATCAAAAGCTTACAGCTTGGAGCAGTATCCTCCTTTTTAGCCAAGTCACTGCAGCCACCAGATCCACTTTCTGTTAAGAATGCAATTGAGCTTCTTAAAACCATTGGTGCACTGGATGATACGGAGGAACTCACTTCTCTTGGTATGAAAATTTTCAGCTAACCTGCATATAAGAGTTTTTGTCTATTTCATTTTATTCCAGCTGTTTACATCTCTCAAATCTACTTCGGTTTTGTGCAGGGAGACATCTCTGTACTCTCCCACTGGACCCAAACATTGGGAAAATGCTGCTTATGGGATCTGTATTCCAGTGCTTGGATCCAGTATTGACAATTGCTGCTGCTCTCGCATATCGTAATCCATTTATGCTCCCAATAGATAGAAAAGAAGAAGCTGATGCTGTCAAAAGATCATTTGCTGGTGACTCCTGCAGGTAATTATTGTAAACAATTCTGCCACTTTGATATTAATATTAAGGATTGAAGGAACGTATAAGGATGTTTTTTTGAGGTACCTGATTAGTTGGTATTTCTAATTTGTTTACTATTCCCTCCATTTCAAATTGTAATAAGTAAGCTTTTCTAGATTCATAGCTTATTCTACGCACCTAGATATACATTATGTCTAGATACATAGTAAAAGCTACATATCTATAGAAAAGCTAGAACGACTTACAATTTGGAACGGAGGGCATACCATTTTCTTGAGTGGAACAGTAGGGTAAACACCTACTGTGGTAGCTATATTATTGTATGTACAAAAAAACTGTACAAGATGCTGTATAGATACAATGGATAATAGGGGAGGCCATCTAGCCAAGCCATGCCTAAGGTTCTAGAAGTATCTATCAATCTACATCATCAGAGAAGCCTTTCTTCCAAGACAAGGATGGACTGCTTATTACTCTCTCTGTTCCAAATTGTATAAGTTGTTTTAGTTTTGTGCCAAGTCAAGCTTCTCTAACTTTGACCCAAGTTTATAGTCAAATATGTATTTACAAAACTAAATAAATGTATTATCAATGCATATTTCAAGTTTGGTTTAATGAAACTATTTTGATGTGCTAGATGTTGATCCATTCTCCAATAAACTTGGTCAAAGTTAGACTAGTTTGACTAGGACAAACTCAATCAAAATACCTACAATTTGGAAGTATCATTGTGTTGGTTCCAAGTATTCCCCGCGTCTATGATGAAATCATGAAATTTTCCATGGAGTGCTCGAAATTCTGCTTTGCTTGATTCACCATGCCAAAGAAAGGAAGGCAGAGCCCAAGTGATTCTTGTATATTGCCAGCATGCTTTACTGAGTACTGCTGATGCTTCTTCACTTATAGCACCTGTAGGATAGTTCCTTTGATTGCTAGCAAGGTTCAAAAAGGAGCTAGGCTCTAAGCCACCGATTAGCGCCTAGGACATCTAAACGTAGATTAAACATGATTAAGCGTTTATACACTAACTACATATCAAGAGATTTATAGTTGCATAAATGTGACAATCCTACTATAAAAGAGCGAGTTTTTTAGGGGGCTCTCCCTCTCTAATAACCGTTGGATCTAGACGTCGTGCTATTTGAGCCATCCGTCGTCCATGATCTTACATCTTACATGTAAGACTCCTCCTAAATCAAGATTTCTTCTAGACTCCGAACCTAAACCAAGATTCCTTCTAGACTCCGAAAAAGGAAAATAATAGAGTTAAAAATACCTCAGTTTTGCTCCCCGTGTAATCTTGCTTCCTTGGAACCGGTCCATATTTGCGTATCAGAGTCCAATCCCAACCCGCATGCATAGCTTTTCCGATTTTTTAGGTCCGATTCGTTAGCCGTTTCAACTCTTTTTATTTCAAGAAAGAATTAAAAGCATGTTCCTTTTTGCCGTGCGTGCATTATACGACCAGGACTCCGATCACTACTACACATGAGCCATTGCAGCCGTGTCCGTCGTTTCTATCAAACTGTGCAAGCATGCGTCAAACCGGATGACAAACGAATAAAGTCAGGAAGTATGTGGAAAGCTCTGCAAATATATGCATGTACGTCTTTGGCCTCAGGAACGCCGAAGCCTAGGTCAGGTGGAGGACCTGGAGGCGTTCGAGCAGACACGCCAAATGACGGTGAGGCGTAGGCGGCTGGGCGAGCCCGCCGGAGCGCGGGCGAGGCAACGATGACCGAGCTGATGCGAATGCGACAGTGCCTAGGAGGAAGGGGCGCCAGCGAAGAGCGAGTAGCGCCTGGAGGTCCTCCTGCCGAGCAGTGCCGATGATGATCTGGATGGAAGGAGAGGAGAGATTTTGCAGTCACCGGCGACATTGCAAGAGCGATTGCCTTGCTCCTTATTAGCTCGATGACATCACCCTTATATCATGCCTAAATACAACCATTTTCCTTTAAGAAAATATAAATCCAAATATATCATCTAAATACAAATATACATGAAGGCATACTTAGCCGTCCATTCTAAAATATGTGGCCATGATTAAAAGAACACATAACCTTTCACAATGAACACGGTCCATAGTGGACCACACCCTCATCCCCGCCGCTCGTCCACGGCCCGTAGACTGGGTGCGCGTCTGCCAATCTAGCCCAATTAATAAATTCAATAAAAAATAGATAGTTTATTAATATTTTTATGGAATCTACAATACATCATGCGTTTCGTTGCAACGCATGTGCAGTCTCAAAAGTAAGACATAATTAGTTCATAATTTTATATTCATATATAATTTGGACAATATATTATTAATCAAAACAATAAACACGTGCGTGTCGCACGTGCATATTTGCTAGTAAATAGAAAAGGAAGAGCAATGCCATAATAGCGCACTGAGCCCACTAGCCCATCTGAACACCATAACACCCAGCAATGCCCTACCACCACAGATTTCCAGTCAGTAGACAATCCCCATTCTCACGCAGCCATGCCGCCTCTCCTCTGCCTGTGCACCCCCATCCATCTCTCCACCTCTCCATGGCGCACCACCTCTTCTCCTGCGCTCACCCTGTCTGCTCCTCCACGCACCCCACCTCTACTCTGCCTGTGCGCACCTCGTCCTCTCCCCCTTTCGTGGCACCCCTGCTTTGGCTGCACACAGCCACGCATGACCCTTTGGAGAAATCGAGCAAAATGGGCTAAATTGAACAGAGGGTGAGCAAAATCGAGCATAGATGGAATCACAACAACAAACCATTTTGCCATCATAATCTCGTCTCTTCTCTTCCTTCATCATCCATGGGTTCTGACAGTTATGCTATGTTTAATTGGACGCCTATGGCCTAGGCGATGTGCTAGGTCTCTGCCTAGTTCCTAAGCGAGCATTTAATGACGTTTTTTTCGGACACTGGTTGCTAGAGACAAACATGCAGATGTAGATACCTGGGAGCTATTCTGGTTACAACGATGACATTCATTACATGCAAAAGTTGCTCTTGTCTGGCTGATAATTTCTTGCAATTTCTTTTCCAGTGACCACATTGCTCTTCTTAAGGCGTTTGTAGCATGGAAGGAGGCTAAAAGGAGTGGTAGAGAGCGCACTTTTTGTTGGGAAAATTTTCTGTCCCCCATGACCCTGAAGATGATGGATGACATGCGAAATCAATTTTTTGATCTACTATCTGATATTGGGTTTGTTAGCAAGACAACAGGAGTGAAGGTTATGTGCCCTCTTTCATTTCAAACATGTCATTGATCTAATTGTACAGCTGTATTCATTTGAAACATGTAGTTGATCTAATTATATAACTATTAGTTTGTTTTGCCATGC
Organism: Saccharum spontaneum; assembly: GCA_022457205.1. NCBI lineage: Eukaryota > Viridiplantae > Streptophyta > Magnoliopsida > Poales > Poaceae > Saccharum > Saccharum spontaneum. The sequence continues at coordinate 33,387,651 of CM039579.1, read as the reverse complement.
ACTTCTATTTTATTTCAAACATGTAGTTCATGAACACTAGTAGCATATCATGCCTGAGGTAGACATGAAGGAATGAGCCGTACTGTTTCAGCGAAGGAACAGTGTTTTTTTCACAATAAATCAGCGAACAGTACTTTTAGCCATGGCTTTTCAGCGAAGCGAACAGGGCCGAAGCGAAAAGTGCATTGGAGTTATCATGGACTTGTATTTTGTGCATTTGAGAGAAATGTAGACGGACTTATATTTGGGATCGAAGGCGTACCCCGACCACCCACACACCACCACCACAACCACCCCCAACTGGAATCTCTTTCATGGACCAAAACCTTATTTTCTGATATTTTAATTCCTGGTGCATCTAGGTGTTTTATGTGTTATTATGTGCATCCTCTGTTACCACCTACTTGAATATCACAATATTTTGATTGTTGCCTAATAACTAAATCTATAAAATATTTGTGAATTATGGGACATATAATTCTCTACATTTTTGAAATAGTTCAGGGTGGCTTCTTACTTCCATGCTATAACTTCAGGCATATAACCACTACGGTAATGATCTGGAGATGATTTGCGCTGTTTTATGCGCTGGGCTTTACCCAAATGTTGTGCAATGCAAAAGGCGAGGCAAGAGGACTGCTTTCTACACCAAAGATGTGGGGAAAGTGGATATTCATCCATCATCAGTCAATGCATTCGTAAACCAATTCCCATTACCTTTCTTGGTTTATAGTGAGAAGGTGAAGACTGCTAGCATTTATGTAAGGGACTCGACAAATATATCGGACTATGCCCTTCTACTTTTTGGTGGTTCGCTTAGTCCGAGCAAAACTGGAGAAGGCATTGAGATGCTTGGGGGTTATCTTCATTTCTCGGCTCCAAAGCGTACCATAGAGTTGATTCAGGTATAGCCAGCGCCGCTCCAACATATTGTCTCAACTTTGAAAAAAATAATATCTTTAATTGATTGTGTTATTTTTGCTTAAAAAAAGTTGTTTTTGTACCTCGCACTTTACAATTATTGGCCCTGTTTGGATACTGTCTATTTAGGTTCAAATCCTTTTGAATTGAATCTGAAATATTCTGTTGCAACCGCTCTCACCCAAACACGCCCTTATGCCTTTTGTTTAAAATATTGTTGGTGCTCGCTAAGTGTCTAAATTCTTTATTCTGTTGGAAACACTGCCCTTCAACTGTGAAGTTTCTTGTGTGTGTGCATTTACTGATATCATGACATTTTTAGTATCCCAAGTTCATTCTAGTGAATGTAGTAAGATGCTACCATTCATTTTAGTTAACACATGTACCTGTGCATGCACATACTTGATTTATACCCTGGTCTTCAACGAAAATTGATCGGCACATAAAGTAGTTTAGGATTAGATTATATAGCTATATATTCTTCTAACTTGGGACTTATTTGCATTTAACAGAAATTAAGAGGTGAATTGGACAAACTCCTTCAGAAAAAGATTGAGGAACCTGGACTTGACATCTTTTCACAAGGAAAGGGTGTCGTGGCAGCAGCTGTAGAACTGTTACACAGTCAAAATTTCAACCATTAGATGCCAAATATTACACGTTATTAGGACAAGTTTCACACTAAACGAAAGCGATACCAGCGTATTCTTTTGTTAATATCTGTTGCAGTTTGGTTCCTAAGATGTCAATGCCATAACACCAGAGGAGGTATATCAAAAAATTTTGATATTTGACACCGAACCCGCAGCTTCATTGTTTTTAACACCCAGTTTGTGTGCCTTCAAAAATTCTGAGGCCTAGCCTCTTGAAGCTCTCAACCTTTTAAGGGCCTGTTTGGTTAAGCTTCAGCCTAGCCGTTGAGTTATTTTTTGAAAACATGGTATCTGAGCAGATAAATATTTACTCTAAATTAAAAGCTGAAACTGTCTTTTGGTGTGTTGAGAAGCTAAAAACTTATTCCAAAAGCCAAAATCCAGTCAATGTTATTCAAAAGCAGTCCTAAGGGATTAAAATTATTTGGGGCGGAGCCAGGATTTGGACATATGGGGTTGTTCAAACAACAAAATAAACATGTGTTACAATGCCTCTCTCAAGTGATTCCTTCTACCCTCTTCAATCTTGATCTCTCTTTCCTCTCCCCCCTCTCTCTCCTCATGGGTGTGGGTACTCCATGAGAGATGGGCTTGAGCATGGTGCTCACGAGATCTAAGTCTCCATGTGTAAGTTCTTCACATATCTCCCTCAATTTTTGTATCAAGATCAATCCTAGCATACATCACACACCTTCTTGTAAGTTCTTGACACCTTGATTCTTCACATCTAAGGTTGGCATAGCTCGCTTGAGTGTCCTTAGAGGACCGTACACCCTGGTTGCAGGAACAAGTCGGGCCATTGCTCTCTTCTCTGGATTAGTTTTTTTTGTTTGGTTTAGGTCGATTTGAGATGCTGTTTTTTTTTAAAAAATTTCAATCCAACATGGAACAAGCCCTCCCTTCTCAATAAATATAAATAGCGATGGTTAATTGAGGATATCCAATTAAAAAAACAATTGGACTGTTCCTTTTTACCTTTTTTTTTCTGAATATCTACTTTTCTAACCCTTATCGTTGTTTGTTTATCGTATTTTTTGCGGTTTTATGTAATCACGTGTTGGTAGAGATAGGATTCGGACCATGCCACTTGAAGTCAGGTTGTGGCACAATCTTTTGGTATGGCACGACGAGAATAATTTTAGGTCATGCTTTACTTAGAATCTCAACACGAATGGGTGACATGACAAGACCCATATTTTAGACCGTGATTGAACTGGCACAACACGAAAATGGCATATAAGCACGTCTATAATGCTATAATGCAATTGCCTAGAATTATTATCATATATTTACTCAATTTGGTATGAATATCATTGGAACTTTTATTTTAGTAAAAAATGGTGCATACAAAATATACTTTTTATAAGTTATGAGTACACGAACAAAACAAGCAAAAATATCATGAGAGCGTGTTTGGGCCAGCATGCCATAGAGGTGGCCGGCGGGCCATGGACTGTATTTGTGACTTGTCGTGCCGGCATGGCATGACTAGAAGTCAAGGTCTGAAGCGACACAAAGCACAAGAGGGTCGAACCAGGCAAGCACAACATGGCTCAAATCCCACCTCTACGTGTTGGCACGCTCTTGATGCTTCTTTCAGAATTTGAGCCCAGCAACAACCACAGCGATGGTCACTGATAGCTTAGGGGTTTCATATACTTTCAACCACACTAAACCCTAAAGTCTGATGAAAGAACGACTTGGTACCCAGCAATGACAGGTGATGTGATAATGTCATGTCTATAGAAATGGTATCTTCTGCTGGGAATATACACGATAGATGTTTTTCTAGGACTATTACAGAGGCAGAAAATTCCTTTCGGGAATTCGGTTTGTTTCACTTATTTTCTCTTTTTATCTCAGCATCATCCAATGCAGTCCAACAATCATGCTATTACATTATTGCCAGAGACCCTTAAGGCTAATGGTAGAACCATGACTTTAATGTGCCTTTTAACAGTTATCAATACCATGTTTATTGTGTTGATCATTTGGACTACAAAAAGAAGGGGCATGCTCAATCCTTTCTGAGCCCAAACACTACGAAGGCAGTAAATATCACTACATGGTGGCTCCAGGGAGCTACATCATGTTTCTCCTCGTCACCAGCCATATCAAGATGTCTTGCGGGTTGGCCTTGACATCATATGTTCAGATTTCTGCAGATGTGAAACGGCATAAGTATGTGCTCATATGGGCCAGTCAGGTGATAATATTATCGATATATTGTTGAATATTCCAATTAAATCACTACCCTGCCAACCCATTCAAGGATTATTTATTTGGTACAATTTCAATTGGTAGCATATATATTAACTGTCTGAAAAGAACTATATGTTTGGTAATTGGTATTATACAGGTAGCAAGCAGATCAGCAATTCAGCACCATGAGCTAACAAGCAACAGAGTGGCAGCTGAACAACAGGAAGAAGACACAAACCTGTTCAGTGTAAGGCAGATACTTTCCATCAAATGTGACCACCACACGATCTTTTCCGTCAGCCCCTTGAACCTTGTCAACTGAACAGTAGAAATCTATGGCTGACATGCTGCAATTAGAAGCAATGGTAATATGGTAACACAGTCATTTTCGCAAAGATGATACTTTTTTGGACAGTTGACAGATCATTCATTTTTTTTAGAAAAGGGATAGATAATTCAATGGAGCTTCATGGACAGGATTTCCAGTTTTCTACTAATATATTTGCAAACTGGACATACTCAAGTGTCAAGTGTGTGGTTACAGGCTTTGTCAGGCTCAGGCTTAAATGAAGCTGCACAAAATTCAAAGCATTCCAAGTCCTAACAAATGTCTACAAGCAAACACCACAGCAACATCATACATAGCACAAAAATAAACTTGAATGCGAATCCAGGTGTCCATATTTTTAAAGGATTATCCACTCGTAGTCATAACTAATGGATTTACTAACTATATCACACAATAGTTCATGTCAAATTACCAGGAACAGGAATTTATGCATAAATGAAGCACTGGTATCTCTTACATTCCATCACCAAACTCCTCATTGATGATTTCCTTGATGCTCTCTCCAAAATGCATAACAGCTTCATTCAATCTGTGTGCAATATATAGTAACAGTGTTGATAAGAAGGTTATTCTCATATCTGGTTAGTACTGATAAACTGGAATAAACTAACAAAGTTCTGGATAAAAGCTACTCCCTCCATTTCGAATTATAGTTCACTTTGGCTTTTTCCTAAGTCAAAGCTCATTAACTTTGACCAAGTTTTTAGAAAATTATACCGACATCAATAGGTTCAAGTAAATGCACTTCCAGAATATATTTCATGGAGAATTTAGGGGGTGATTGGTTGCCAACCACACTTTGTCGTACTTTACCTTAGGCAAGTTTGACCAAATCAGCAAGTATTTGGTTGGCAACTAAACTTAGGTAAGATCATAAGATTTTTTTTTTTTTTGTGCTCCACATGTCATAGAGTAAAAAAGTGTAGTAAGATGTAGTAAGATTCATTAGGCATGGCAAAGTATGGCTCCAAATTTTCTTGCAACACTTGCCTAAGGTTAGTTATGGCAAATTATGGCTGGGAACCAAACAGCCTCTTAATGACACAAATTTTGGTTAACCTTACCCTAAACCCACAAGGCCAACGTGAACTACAATTTGAAACTATTATCAGGCTGTCTAAAAGAATAATATTGAAGACTGCCAAGCTCAACATGCGAACTTGCAGAATCTGAAAATTGAAAACCAAGGATGGGAGGCATTGTCTTAAGACTAGGAGTTACCTTAGTATGTGTATTGAGGACTGTAGACATTCTTTTACACTAATTCAGTAATTCCTAACTCAACACGGAGAACATCTTAAGACCACTAGTGCAAGTTTTAAGCAAGGTGCATTTTGTTGTCAGGGCATTTTGGTAATTTTTTTTTGGCTTCTCTCGTCTTTAATCCGAGTCAGTCTTCTGAAATGACAAAAGTCTGTTTAAACATAGGAAAGCTGTGCCCAAATCCTTGAGCTTGAGACAGAGTAGTTCAAACTTCAAACTTCACTAAATCGCAATAAGTCCTGGTCCTGGAGCAAAACTAGTATATCCCTTTCTAACTAGACCCTAATAGCGCTTGGAGTAGCCGATTAAACAAAGATTTCGCTGTGCTCACTTGACGACCCACATTCCGGATCAAATTGAAGGAGCGCAAGAGGCGTCGTCGTCGTCGTTTGCACAGGGGATGGGGGTCGCGGCGCACCTGTAAATGGCGGGCTCGTGGACGATGTCGGGGTGGTAGGACCGGAAGGGCGGCCGCATCATGAGTTGGACGAGGTCGTCGGTGAGCGTGGGCAGGGCCGCCCTCAGCGCGGGCACCGTGTCGGCCTGGAGCTGCGCCTGGCGCCGCAGCAGCTGCGCCACGTAGACGTTGGTGAGACCCGTCTCGGCGGCGATTTCCGAGAAGGTCTTCCCGGACACCTCCTTCGCCTCCATCAGGCGCCGCACCTCCGCAGCCCTCTCGCCGCTCGCCTCCATGCCCGACCCTTCCGCGCTCGCTCGCTCGCCTGCCCACCGCGCTGCTCAATACGGGGGATGGATGGGTACTGGGGAAGGTGGGCGGGGACCAGGGAGGCAGAGGCACGGGTGATGTGTGTGCAGCGCGGCGTGGAGGAGCTCGGGAACTGACACACGACTCTCTCTCGTGGGCTGTGGCCCGTTTCACGTGGTGTCAGATGGGCTGATCTGATGGGAGTAATTGGAGTTGAGCCCGCCCGCCCATGAAGGAAAAAGCTCGGGCCCGAATGGAACTTACGTTTGGTTTTCGGGTTCGGGTGTAGGAATATAAGAAAACTTACGTCACACTATTTTAAATAAAACCATTTAAATTACCTCCAAGTCCACGTTAGAATCGGTTTTCAAAACGATATCATATTTTTACTTCCTAAGATTCAGTAAATACCTGATAAGGTTTTTTTTAAAAAAATGACTCTAAACTTCTAAAAAAATCCAAAACACATTGTAAAAATAGATTGGGACGTTAAAAGGAACAAGTAAAATATTTAGATATATCATGAAAATATCTATAGAAGCTTCAAAAGCATTGATTTAGCTCTAGGAAAATAGAAAAATATGAAAAGCTCCGAACACACCTGGGTGCTGTTTGGTTTGGTGTTTTAGCACCGTGATCCGATTACAACGCAATCCAGTCCGGTTACAAACGTTTTGCTTCATAGGCCCTGTATAAACAGGTCACACGGTATCGTTTAACAGCCTTATTCTAATCTGATACCCCTCCCCTCCGGCCGTTAATGGATCACGCACATCGCTCTCCACTCTGCACCCTTCTCGAACGGATCGAACCAAACAAAATACATAATCTCATGCTTAGCAACTGGTACGCCGTGATCTGATTACAGTCCCGTTTACATTACCATTTCTTCAACCAAACAACAACTTGATTGATGTCTAAATGTGTTTCAAAAACTTTCCACGACAAAAGGATGAGATGCAACCAGCACGTCTTGTGTTTCTGTTATGAAATGTTTCCAAAAGATGATTAGGACATCGACCAGAATGTTTCGAGAATTTCTAGTTTTTTTAACATTATCCCATTTTCGTCGTGTCAAAACTATTTCTTTGAAACTTATAGAGATACTTTCATGAGCTCGAAATATTTTATTTAGTTTTGTCGTGTATCATCTCTTTAGGAGTTTTTGTAGAATTTAGAAGCCTAGAGATACCTTTTATGGTTTAAGAACCTTTATGAGGTATTAATCAATTTTTTGAAATGACTTCGAAAATTAAGGGACCAAGATGTCCGGTTTTGAAGTTAAAGTTGGAAAATCAGACCACGACGATGATAGTTGAAGGAGGTAAAATAGATTTTTTTTTCAACTTGTATAGCCTTGAAGTTTTTTTTTTTTTTTTTTTTTTTTTTTTTTTTTTTTTTTGCGAAACGTATAGCCTTGAAGTTTGGCCCATGAGAAGCCGGGTGTATAGTCTACAGCCCACGAGAGCCCAAGTAATTTTTTATGGATAACGCAGCCTTTACTCATAACTAACCAAGCATGCATGCTGGTTGCCACTGCTGGAGTAATCGAGGAGCCCGGCGGTGAAGCACGCCTTACAAACTCGAAACCTACTTATCCTGCTTTCAAAGTTAAGCCGATCTTTCAGGCTGGTCGTGTGTCCTGCACGGTGACTAAATTTCCGTGTCGACAGCTGCCAGTCCGCTGTCTACGAGCACCGTCGGGCCGCTATCTTCAGCGAACTCCATATACTGACAAGTCTCCATTCTCCCAAACAATAAGGAGATGTTGCGACGTACTGACACTGTTCGCCTACACGGCCGTATAGGCCGTTTACACGGCGTGTAAACGCTACTCGATGGGTAACCGTGTAAGCCGATTAGCCGTGTAAAGCCGTGCAAAACCGTTTCAACCGTTTAAAAGGCCGTTTAAACGGCCGTGTATACCGACTTTTTGCTAAACGATGGGTGACCGACCGTTCACCGTTTAACGTTTAGGCTAACATTGTGTACTAAAAATGCATGTTGCAAGCGTATGTTTCACAGGTACGTTGCAATTGTTTTATTTGGATGTTGCAAAAGTAGATCGAGATGTTGCATATGTTGCAATGGTTGTACACGTATGTTGCAAAGGTCTGTTTCCAAAGTTTCATCTGTATTTTCGGATGTATGTTGCAAATGTGTGTCTATCTCAATGTTGTATGCGTTTTCACACATATATTGCAAGTGTTTTATCCGGATATTGCTTATGTTTTGCAATGGTTTTCAAGTGTTTTCCAGGTGTATTTTTGCAAGTGTTTTAGAAGCATGTTTTAAGTGTTTCATCTGCCTTTAGACATATGTTGTAAGCGTTACATCTTAATGTTGCAAAAATAAATTGGGCGTTGCATCTCCCTTGTCGCTTTTCTGTTGTCCCACCTTGGTGTCTTCTCCTCCGGACGTCGGTTGGGCATCCGCCGCCCCCTACTCCTCTTCCCAATGCTAGTGATGTTCGGGATGGCACGGTACACTTACTTCGAAAGCGGATGGGAAGGGCGAGGCGGTCCCCGTGCGGCATGCGCGTGCCAAAAGCGGAGGGGCACGGGCAGGAAGTGGTATGGGCTCGAGTGTTTGGATGGGGAGGCGCAGAGGGGGGCGCGGGCTCCTATGTGCGTGCGGACGCGCGTGAATGGAGCAGCAGGCACCTGTGACGTCCGTCCGGGCACTAGTAAGTAGAGATGGCAACGGGTACCCGAAACCCGAGTACCCGACAGGTATTACCCGATAAAGAGACGGGTATGGGATGAATTTTCTACCCGTGGGTACGTTATTGGGCAAAATCCTATACCCATCGGGTATGGCGGGTACGGGTGCGGGTGTATACTACCCATACCCACATACCCGCGGGTAAGACATACCCGCAAAAATAACTAGCCAACCTCAACTATTTTAGCACATATAAGTCATGAATTTGGCCCATTGAGACATCCACTGTATTTCTAGTAGATTGTCTTTGTTGTAATGATGCTAATAATGTTTGTTAGCATGTTTGTAACTTGTTGGAAGCTTAGAATGATTTATTTTTACATGTAACTATTTGATATTTTTAGGTAATTTTCGGGTACGCTATCGGGTATGGGTTACCCGTCGGGTGAGAATTACCCGGCGGGTACGGGTATGGAACTATTTTTTACCCGCATGCGGGTACGGGTAACCCGACGGGTAAAATTTTGCGGGTGCGGGTACGGGTACGGGTGGGCACTACCCGTCGGGTACGTACCCGTTGCCATCTCTACTAGTAAGGCCTTTTTTTTTTCTAACTTGTATAGCCTTGAAGTTTGGCCCATGAGAAGCTAGGTGTACAGTCTACAGCCCATGAGAGCCCAAGTAATTTTTGGATGCATAACGACCACTTTTTTTTAATCTTTTTGATCCGTCATGATTAAACCTAGCGTTCAATTTGTTATTACTTTTGTCATCTTTGTAGAAAAATCTAAATTTGTTTGACATCATCTTCTTTGTATATGTAGCCTCAATTATACTTCAACACCACTTTGTTTTACTGTGGTAACAAGGTACAGTATTTCAAGATGACACCTTGTATGATAGGATCCATCCAGTGTCCCCCCCCCCCCCCCCCACCCACCCACCCACCCCACACACACACACACACAAAAAGGATATGCTCCATCCATCCATGTTTCCATTCGGCAAGTCTGGAGCGCTGGCCCAGTCCTCACACAGGAGACTGCTACCAGCAGCTGCAAACTAGCCGCATGTTGGTTGCCGGAGTAATAAATTGAGGAGCCCGGCGGTGCGCAGTTGAGGCAGGCAGCCGCGTTGCGCGGCTGACAGGACGCGTACTCCTGTGTCCTGTCAGTGCCACCACGACTGTCCACACTGTTTCTGTTTCAGAGGAGGCACTCTTGTGATGGTGGGCGCAAGGCGCATCGAAGAAGCTTGCTGTCTCGGGGTAGCGTATGTATGGGCAAATCGGGAGCTTGGTCCCTCGGCGCAACAAATGCCGTAAATGCATGATTGTGGACTCGAAATACTTTACAATTCTAGTACAGTATCATAATTTAGTATCCTATAAATATGACTAATTATAAATAAAAAAGTATTAATATTTATGATATTAAATAAATATCATTAGATTAACTACGAAATGTATTTTCATAATAAATTATTTTAAAGCCGTAAATATGAATATTATTCACTAGAAATTTAATTAAATGTGAACCACTTATAATGACACGCATCCCGTACTTGCATTATCTTCTAGATAGAGGGAGTACTGTACTAATACAGTAATACTGGTTGAGGCCTCTCGGGTAGCATGTGAGCATTTGTTGCGGTTCGCGACCGTGGTCCTGCTGATCGTTGGGAAGCCAGGATGCTGACATGGTACTGTTGTCTGTAGCTGATATTTTTGTGGACGGATGTCGCGTATTCGCTTACTTCATTCAGTCCGATTTTTTTTTTTTCAGTTAGGGCTTGTTTAGTTGGTGAAAAAGTTTGGGTTCGGCTACTGTAGCACTTTTTGTTTTATTTGGCAATTTGTATCCAATCATGGACTAATTAGGCTCAAAAGATTTGTCTCGTGATTTACAATTAAACTGCGTAATTAGTTTTTTCTTTCATCTATATTTAGTACTTCATACATGTGACGCAAGATTTGATGTGACAGGTACTGTAGCACTTTTTGGGTTCACTTTTTGTGAACTAAACAGGCTCTTAGGCGCTCAATTCACATGTGAAAAGTTTCAGTTTAATTATCTGTACGCTCAAGCTAACAACAATTTTTTTCAGTTAGGCGCTTAATTCACCTGATGACTGACAGAACGCAGCTTGCTTTCCACGCGAAGATATTTCGGTGGTACTAGGCTAGCTGTTACTGGTAGTGCCCTTGTTATTTTTGTGGACGGATGTCGCGTATTCCCTTACTTCATTCAGTCCGATTTTTTCAGTTAGGCGCTCAATTCACATGTGAAAAGTTTCAGTTTAATTATCTGTACGCTCAAGCTAACAACAATTTTTTTCAGTTAGGCGCTTAATTCACCTGATGACTGACAGAACGCAGCTTGCTTTCCACGCGAAGATATTTCGGTGGTACTAGGCTAGCTGTTACTGGTAGTGCCCTTGTTATTTTTGTGGACGGATGTCGCGTATTCCCTTACTTCATTCAGTCCGATTTTTTCAGTTAGGCGCTCAATTCACATGTGAAAAGTTTCAGTTTAATTATCTGTACGCTCAAGCTAACAACAATTTTTTTCAGTTAGGCGCTTAATTCACCTGATGACTGACAGAACGCAGCTTGCTTTCCACGCGAAGATATTTCGGTGGTACTAGGCTAGCTGTTACTAGTAGTGCCCTTGTTATTTTTGTGGACGGATGTCGCGTATTCCCTTACTTCATTCAGTCCGATTTTTTCAGTTAGGCGCTCAATTCACATGTGAAAAGTTTCAGTTTAATTATCTGTACGCTCAAGCTAACAACAATTTTTTTCAGTTAGGCGCTTAATTCACCTAATGACTGACAGAACGCAGCTTGCTTTCCACGCGAAGATATTTCGGTGGTACTAGGCTAGCTGTTACTAGTAGTGCCCTTGTTTAGTTCTAAAATTTTTTCCAAAAAGTGCTAATCGAATCTTTTGACACATGTATAGAGTATTAAATATAGGTAAAAAAATAACTAATTATATAGATTTATCTATAAATGTCGAGATGGATTTTTTAAGCCTAGTTAATCTATGGTTGAATAAATTTTGTCAAATAATAACGAAAACGATACTCCTACTGTTTTGGTGCTGATTGATGTGATAGTGCAGAATTGCCTGAATTCAGATGGCGTTGCGACGATGATCTTGCATGCAGTCCGCGTGCACTGGAAAATTGTTGCCAGGGCGTTGCGTCCGCTGCTGTTCCCTGAGATCTAAGGGCAACTCCGATCAAACTCCTACACGAGCCCTTATCTTATTTTGAGAGCTCAAGCACATAAAAAAAAATCTCTCCAGCCGAGCTCTTATTCAAGCCCTGATAGATGAGGGACTCTTATTTCTCTCTCATGAACCCCAGATGTAGGAGTCCCTCGTCCTCCTTTCTTTCTTCTATAAAGCTGACAAGTGAGACCGATAAATAGGGTCCATGACAATACAGTGTAAAAGTAGGGAAAATTTAGGAAATTGGTTAGAGTACTCTGAAAAGTAGGAAATAAAATATGGATGAGGGATTCTCATTTGAAGGAATAGAGGAGCAAAATTGAGAGATTAGTTGGAGTTGCCCTAAACGGCGCCCGGCAGTGTCCCCTAACGCCAGCTGCAAACTCCACGCACATGGATACATGCCTTGCCGACCAGCGACGACGACGACGTACGGCACCATCAACACAACACATGTATGCATAGTGTACGCCCTCCGCCCACAAAAAAAATGCAATGAGAGGCACCAGCCCAGGTGTCACAGATTCAGATTGCACAGTTATTATACGTACTTGTATTAGCGAGCAGCACTAGGCTGTGTCGTGCTTTCCTGCTTGCTGTACAGTACTCACCTAGCAGCACTCCTAGCACAGCAATTTACCATGCCAACTGCACCGGATTGCAACAAGTTTCTAGAACTACAGCAGTGCGTGTTTTCCTTCGACGGGAACTGGAACCTGTTGTAGGCGGTTGACCATACCTTTTTTTTTTTTGAGGGGATTGACCACAGCTACCTTCGGGGGCGGGTCCAAGCCTAGGGCCAGTAGGGCCATGGCCCTAGTCGTGGCCCAAGTTTTCTAGGAATAGGTTTTCAATTTTGGTCCAACAGCGAACAACCCAACGAGGAGAGTTTCGGAAAGACTTCGCTCTCTTGGTGTGTCACTCGAGCCTAGCACCTCACCTCCTCTTCCCCCGTTCTCGCTCAAGCGCGGCGCCTTCTCTTCCTCTTCCCCATTCTTGCTCGCAGCTACGTTGCCAGCGTTGGTGCCCATCGGCCGTAAGCCTGCTCGGCCCTGCGGCCCCCGCCGACCGTCGACGCCCTCGCGGCCTTACCCCCTGGCTGCATGTTTGCGCACTGCGCCTTGGCCCGTCGAGCGTCAGGTGCTGGCCGCCGCCCTGAGCGTCGGAGCCCCACGCGGCCGAGCACCCGAGCTGCCCAAGCAGGAACTCTGAAACACGAAGAGTGAAGTGATTTCTTCTCTTTATTTCTATTCTTTGCTCATTTTGATTCTAACATCTAGGTTTACAATTTCAATTTTATCATTTCAATGTAGAGTTTTGAACTTTTGGTTCCAGTTAAAATATAATTTTATAGATTTCCTAATTGGTTTATAAGATGAAGAGCACTTAGACTTTAGCATCATGTTTCTCTCGACCAGGCAGGAGTATATATAGTCATATAGACTATGGTGTAGCGATCGGTATTCCGCCTTTGAAATTTGGCCCTAGTCTTCACTAAATTCTGGGTCCGCCACTGGCTACCTTGGTAGTGGGAACCAGTTCAATTCTCCACAGTAGTTGTGTTTTTATTTTTCATCTTTTATCCCCCTTTATTTATTTAAACAATAATTATATATAATACATTTCATCGTTTAGTTTTCCTACTTTTTTATCCCCTGTTGCTGTGTTACATGAGACCTCAGCCACGTATTTTTATTTTTTTCTCGAATACGTAAAAGATTTGCACATCATTGTAATTAAGAAGAAGAGTTTAGCCATACAAACACGCACTCTGACGAGCGCCCTAGCAGGTCTACCGGTTGCAGCCATAGGTTGGACCTTCCTAGCATACAAATTCAAGTTTCGATATTACATAAATGGTACATAACCGAGCTACGGTCTGCACACTCCTATTCCATCATCCGAGAAGAGCGCGCTGGGGTACGAGCGGCTCTTCTACCCGCCATATTGTTGGTCGCGAGAAACAACTCTCGTCTAGAGCTGCAACTTGGTTCAACGTCAAGTTCCCTGTGAAGATGACGTCGTATGATCGCTGGGACACAGATGAAGTTGGTGTTACCTATGACAGGATGCCCATCCTTTTTATGAGGAGTACCTCGCCCCGTTTGGAGGTCGGTATGTGCGCCAGCGGTTGAGTGGCAATCCGTCTGCTCCCAGTTGGCAGGGGCCTTTTAGTTGTCGCCTTCTGTCTTGGTGGAATGGCGATTAAGGGCGACCTTCACTTGAGGTGCACCTCCTCGATAAACCGTGCCAGACGCCCTATCTCTATTACAACTATATATATTTCATCCATTATTTTCTATTTTTTTACCCTATCTTGTTGCATCACTTGAGACACGTCACAAAATGGAATGGATATCAGTAGCTTATTTTTTGTGAGTGGAAACCAGTAGCTAATGTCGTGTCCTCTTTATGAAGTCTCCACTACAAAGCTCGTCGTGTGAAGTTTAAACCCACAAACATAGAAATGGTCAACTCTGAGGCCATTTGGGGATAATGTATTGCAGTCCAAGTCCCAGCACCTCTACAAATTAACTACAGATAATATATAGTTAGTCCCAAACTAAAAACAATATGGTACTAGCCTAGCAGGCGTGACATATATACTTGCTGGATAGTGAGACGCAATCATAAGGTAGACAAGTAGTGTTTCAAGGTTCTTTTATGCATATTTCGAATTAATAGAATTGTGTCTGGACTTTTTTTTTTGCGAAATAGTGTTTGGACTATTTGTATTGTAATATGTGCGAATTTCAAACCTAATAACTGTTGAATTTATGACTTTTTATGTTATTTAGTATTTCCTCCGTCCTTAAATAACCGTCGTTTTTGTTTCACGAGAAATAACTTTGACTATATATATAATATTAATATTTATGATACAAAATCAATATCATTAAATAGATCGTTGAATCTATTTTCATAATAAATTTATTTGAAGATACAAAGGTCGATAGTTATTTAGGGACGGAGGGACTACTTGTATACCGAATCGTGGAGCACATTTTATAACTATTCACCGAGTTGCTAAATAGAGTTTATTGAATTGCATGTAAAAAAAATTGATGTGGCGTATCCTTAACGATAGTCGTCGTTATTATATACTTAGGGGATGTTTAGTTTCCACTCAAAATTTTTTTATCCCATTACATCGAATGTTTGGACACATGAATAAAGTACTAAATGTAGACGAAAAAAACTAATTGCACAATTTGGTTAGAAATCACGAGACAAATCTTTTAAGCCTAATTAGTCCATGATTAGCCTTAAGTGCTACAGTAACACACATGTGCTAATGACAACTTAATTAGGCTTAATAAATTCGTCTCGCGGTTTCCAGACGTGTTATATAATTAATTTTTTTATTAGTATCTGAAAATCTCTTTCAACATCCCATAAAACATCCGATATGATAAAAAAAACTTTCCGTCTACCGACTAAACACCCCCTTATATTTGTGAGTTGTGACGTGGTAAATGCAAATGCAGATGCTGATCATGTTTACGTGTACAAGTACCAGTACTGGTTCTAGTACGTACTGTGGGTTCAGATTCCATGTCTAGCGACTGGCTGCTTCCTCTGCGTGACTGGACTGCCTAGCACTAGCACGTGGCAACGGTTGAGTTTTGGCCACTGGTCATGGTTCTTGGACCCGGCGAGTGAAAACATCCATATAATGCTGGCATCGGTTTCGTGTTTCGGTTGGGCAGCACGCAGCAGTACAGCACCGCAGCATCCTCCATTACTCTATGTCCTGGGTCTCCCACGTACGGCTGTGTTTGGGATCACGAATCGCAGATTGGACGCGTATTCCGGCCATCTCTATCGCCATTGCTGGCGTTGTAGGAAAGCTCAGTGGTTGGTGCTCCGTTGCCGAACAGCTGTGGGCTTTAATGGATCATCCTTTCAACAGTGTATTTGCATGGTACTACTCCGTGTCATGAAAAGGATCCCTACGAGATTCGAGCCGGTCAAATTTTCTTAAGTTTAACTAGATTTATAAAAAATATTAGCAATATTTTATATCTATAATAAGTTTTTATGAAAATATATTCTAGGATCTATCTAATAATACTAATTATGTATCATAAATATTAACATTTTTATTATATATTTGGTTAAAGTAAAAAATATTTGAGGGAGTACTCCCTACATCCTAAATTAAGTGTACGTCTGCAGTTTAAAAAAAATCCCAAAATGCAGGACTCGATGGCACCTGAAGCATGGTACAGGGGTAGTCCTAGCCCTGCTATAGCTGCATGTACAGTCGTGGACATAAAAAATCCAAAGCTGCTGGAGTGCTCTCGTCCACACGTTTTAATCCTACCGAGCGGAAGCCAAAAAAAAAAGAAAAAAGTTCCCCACTGAGCGAGCTTCCCATCCACACTGCGATGTGCGAGCGCACGCCTCCTTCCTTTCCTTTCTGAAACCTTCCCTACGCTTCCTTGCCCTTCGCACACCCCGCCATTCTACAACAACCACACTTCCCCATCCTTTCAAAACCTCGTCCCTACACAAGCATGGCTGTGGGCGGCCGCCGGCGGATGCGTGGAGGGAATTTTTTTTATTTTTAGCCCAAATTTGAAACATGTTTTAAATTTGACCCGGATTTGAATTTTTTTTAAAACTAACCCGTTTGGCCCCGCCACCATGCATGGCGGGGCAATTGCACTGAACCCCGCCATGCATGGTGGCGGGGTGCAGGCGCCACGTGGCACCCTGCAGGCCAGCGTGGAAGGGTGTACCCCGCCATGATGCGTGGCGGGGTACCCCTAACCCGCCACCGATCATGGCGGGGTACGGCCCAATATAACCGGCCGCACCCCGCCATCGCGTTTATTCGGTCACCCGCGCCCGTAGCCGTCGCCGCGCCGACGCCGTCGCCGTTGCCGCCGCGCGCCGCCGTCCCCTCCTCGCCACGCCGCCCCCGGCCCCCGGCGCCCGGCGCCCGGCCCCCGGCTCCCGACGCGCCGCCGTGCCGCGCCACCCCCGCTGCGGACCGCTGTGCCGCGCCGCCCCCGCAGCCCGTCGTGCCCGCCGCGCCGCCGGCCCCACCTCCCGCCGCCGGCTGCCGCGCCCCCGCAGCCCGCCACCGCGCCCCCACCGCGGCGCCACCTGCCGCACCCCGCTGAAAGGTCTTGATGGCTAGAGGGGGGGTGAATAGCCTTTTAAAAAATTCTACAAAGACAAGCTAAACAAGTTTATCAATACAACAAATAGCGAGATGCGAGTTTTGCTTAGCCTACAGGGTATTTGCAAGCCACCTATCCAATTCACAATTCTAGTATATTTGCACTCAACCGCACAAGTCAAACCGAGAAGGAAACTACAACTAGCAAGCTACACAAAAGAGCTACTCTAGCAAAGTAACTAAGAAATTAATACAAGAGAGAGTTAGAAGGGTATCACCGAGGGGCGAAGTATTGAGCCAACCAAACAATATGATCAAGAGATGAATTCCACAATATACAACCACCGGGATCAATCAATCACAATAAAAATGATGACACAAAGATTTATCCCGAGGTTCACGTGCTTGCCGGCACGCTAGTCCCCGTTGTGTCCCTCTTCACCACGTGGTTCGGTGGCTAATCGGTCTCACACCGAGCCTCTCAAAAGGCGCCACAAGAACCTACCAAATGGCAAAAGGTTGCAATGACACGAGCAATTTACTAATGTTGCCTTTTGGCACTTCGCCGAGGTAGACACAAACCCCTCACAATCACCGGAGGTGGCCAAGAACAATCACCAACTCTTGCCAACGCCTCCAAGCTGCTCTAAGCCGTCTAGGTGGCGGCAACCACCAAGAGAAACAAGAATCCCGCAGCAAATCAACCACCAAGTGCCAACTAGATGCAATCTCACAATGCAAATGCACTTGGATCACTCAATCTCACTTCGAATATGCAAAGAAGCAAGAGAGATGAGTGGGAGGGGAGTTGCTTAGCTCAAAGTGCTCACAAGTATGTCAAATGTCCAAGAGAGGGAGCTTTGAGCCGGCCAACGAGTATTTATAGACGTACCCCTTCGAATATAGCCGTTAGGAACGAGATCCAGCTGAAATCGCGTTGACCGGACGCGCTGGTCCAATTGACCGGACGCGCCGGTCACGTAACGGCTAGTTTCGCGAAGCACTGACCGGACGCGCCGGTCGCAACGACCGGACGCGCCGGGGATGACCGGACGCACCGGTCCCGTAACGGACCGGACGCGCTGGTCAACACTGAGTCGCGCACAACGAAGCAGTGACCGGACGCGCTGGTGAACTGACCGGACGCCACAGTGCCCGCGTCCGGTCAAAGTCTAGTAAGCTCCCTGGACGACCGGACGCGTCCGGTCGACTGTGACCGGACGCTCCTCGCGTCCGATCAGACAGCTGAAACACGCGCAGACACTGGACACTGACCGGACGCGTCCGGTCACACAGTGACCGCGTCCGGTCCAGCGTCCGGTCACCACTGTGACCTCCGTTCGCCTCCGTTTCTTTTTCTGACTTCCGGCGTAGTGGAAAGAAGGCGTTTCAACTCCTCAAAAATTCCTGAATCCCGCCTCGCAAGCTCGGCGGGAGGGAGAGAGAGAGAGAGAGCCCCAAACCCTCTCTACCGCTCAAACTCCACCGCCTTCACAAACGTGCTAACATCACCAAGTGATCATCACCATGTGCATGTGTGTTAGCATTTTCACAATCATTTTTTGAGGCGTTATTAGTTCTATCCAAATGCATATGATTATGAAATGCACACCTAGAGGCACTTGGGAGTTTAATAGCCGCGTCATTCCCCTCTTTATAGTACGGCTATCTATCCTATAATGTAACCACACCCACTAGGTGTCTTGGTTACTAAAACACAACCCTTAAGCATATACCTTTGCCTTGATCACGTAGGGTTGCGTCCAAATCCAAGTGTGGCCATCATGATCACCATGTCCATCTTGCCACCAACCTTGGAATGTACTAATCCTCATATGCTACATACAACTTAGGCATAGGATTAGTACTTAGGCATTGTTACTAATTACCAACACCAAACATAGGACTTTCACCCGCCCCGGTCCCCGTCGCGCCGCCGCCTGCCGCACCCCGCCCCGGCGCCGGCATTCCGCCGCCCGTCCCCAGTTCACGGTATTTTTTTAATCTTAGTTTGTTATTAGTTTTGTAATATTAGTTATTAGTTTTGTAATATTAGTTATTAGATTTTTAATATTAGTTTGTTAATATTAGTTTGTTAATATTAGTTATTAGTTATTAGTTTGTTATTAGTTAGTTAGTTAAGATTAGTTAATATTAGTTATTTGTAGTTAGTTAGTTAATATTAGTTATTAGTTAATAATTTAGTTAGTAAGTTAGTTAGGTGGTAGTTAAGTATGATTAGTTAGTTAGTTAGTTATGTAGTAATTAGTACTACCATATTGGTTAGTTGATAATCGGATGTCAAATCATTTTGTAGATGGATTACGGTGTAAGAGTTTTTTATGGAGGAAGTGTTAGGAGAGAGGATTGCCAGTTTGAGGATATGTATGAAGAATTGGAATGGTTTGATGGCACCCCTAGTTTCAGCGATCTATGTGACCGTTTGAGTTTGAAGTTTGGCGAGGCTTTCACACTAAAGGGTAGGTTTGATGTTGGAAAGAATAGGGCACACTATGTGATGATGGACTTGTGCAACCAAGCAGAGTGGTCCCGATACAATAGGGTCATCCAAGGTTCGAATGTCGGTATGGCTGAGTTGGTGCTGGAGAATGTTGAGAATGAGGAGTCGTCCTTCGACAGTGGTACTCAAGGAGATTGTGGTGTGCAGATGCAACAAACTATGGAGAGTATGGACTTGGATGGTAATTGGACGCAGGAGCGGGTTCATTCTCCTCCAGTTGGTCATATAAGCAATGATTTTGATGTAGACGAGTTCGAACAGGAGGAGGAGGAGGCAGAGGAGGAAATGATTGGTGATGATGTTAGCACTGATTCTGATGATTCAGGAAATGAGGAAGGAGGTCCACATGCCATGCGAGCACCGGTTCAAGCCATGCCCTCTGGAGGTGCACCTACCATGTGTACACCAGTTCGTGGCATGCCCTCAGGAGTACCGCTTGAGGTACTTCATGACATGCAGACTCAGGGCACATTAGCCACCGGTTATCCAGATGATGGAGTGGAATATGAAGGATGGAACAGGGTTAGGGAGGCACAACAATACGTTGCACCACCCTCTTATACATCGGTAGAGCTTACACAGCTGAGGGAGGCTGGCTTGCCCTTTACCGGTGTGCCAAATTATAAGGATGTCAGCATGTCGCATATGGCAGTTTGTGACACGGGTTTGCAGATGTGTAAGGAATCATTGTACAACCATAAAAATGTAATACTGAGGAAGGGAATGCTTTTTAATACGATGTCTGAGATGAAGTTGCTCCTTCAAGACTATGCTGTGTATCATCATAGGCCTTACACGGTTCGACATTTTGACAAGGAGGTAAAATTTCACATAGTATGTAAGGCTGGATTCCCGTGCTCGTGGAAGTTGAATGCACGAAAGAGGCGGAGTGATGGTAAGTGGAAGGTAACTTCAGTGGAACAGCCACACAGATGCCAGACTAATGAGGGAAAATGGTACCATCCCCAATTGACGGCTCGGTACCTTACCCGTCGTATATTGGGTCTTGTAGATAAGGACAACGATGTATCGGTGTCTTTCTTGCAGGAGACCATAGTCACTTTTGTTGGGTATGAGGTCACGTATGGAAAGGCTTGGCGGGCAAAGCAAATTGCCCTGGCAATTCGCTGGGGTAGCTGGGAGGAAGCCTATAACAGGGTTCCACGCATTTTGTGTGCGATGGAACACTTTAACCCTGGCATGAGATCGTTCATATACACATGAGGGTTGTATCTTCAGAACCCGTTGAGGCATATTCTGTACCATGTGTTCTGGTATTTCGATCAGTGCAAGCATGCATTTTAGTATTGTCGGCCAGTTGTTCTTGTTGATGGCACGTTCCTCACCGGCAAGTACAGGGGCACATTAATGATGGCTACTGCTGTAGACCCAGAGAACCAGATTGTGCCAATGGCTTTTGCTTTGGCGGAGGGGGAGAACAATGATTCATGGTCATGGTTCATGCGTCTGCTCCGTATTCATGTGCTTGGCCCTTCTCGCACCATTTGTCTGATTTCGGACCGTCACATTGGAATTCTTAATGCTGCCGGTGAACACATTGATGGGCATCCGCCCCTAGTGCACTATTGGTGCATGCGGCATTTTGCCGCAAATTTCTGGTGGCGTCAACGGAAGAAGGAGGTGGCTGACAAGTTAAAGGAGCTTTGCAATAAACGTACGGAACGCGAGTTCAACGAGACTATGGTGGAACTAGAGAAGATGCTCAACCAAGCGGGCAAGACATGGTTAGAGCAGCAGATGGAAAATAAAGCCAAGTGGGCATTAGCATATGATGAGGGCAGCTTTCGGTACGGCATCATGACAACGAACTCCTCTGAGTCTTTCAATCGTGTGTTCAAAGGTGTTCGATCTCTCCCAGTGTCCGGTATTGTTGAGTTCTCTTTTAGGAAGTGCAATGAGTATTTTGTTACGCGGTATGGCCTAGCCCTGAGGAATGAAGAGGAGCTTGGAAGATGGGGGAAGGCTGCACAAGAATATTTGAAGGAGGCTGAGGAATTGGCCAAGCAACAGGTTGCCGAGGCTTATGGACGGGACATGCTTGTTTTCTGCGTACGAGCTAGAGGGGGCACAAACCTGGGTGGCGAACGATTTGGTGGGCGAACGTACCGTGTCGATCTTGATAAAGTAGAATGCAGTTGCAACGTCCCTCAGATCATGCATGCCCCTTGCTCACACATGATCACGTCTTGTTGGCTTAGAGGTTTTGACCACATAGTTGCACCATACATGTCACCCTTGTATCTCCGTGCCAACACCCTCAAAGTTTGGGAGAAGAGTTTCGAGCCGTACCTTGACGAGTCGCAGTGGCCTCCATATTATGGTGAGGACTACGCGCCTTATCCGGACCTAAAGAAGGTAGGGAAGGGAAGGAGGAAGAAGAAGTGACTGAAAGGCGATATGGACAATATGAAAGGTTACGACGACGACATGTATGGTGGCGGGGACTTTGACGAAGAACTGCGCAGAACCTTTGCTCTATTTGCAAGAATCCTGGTCATAACGCTAGATTTCATAGGTTTGCGAGACAAGAGGTGGTTTATATTGCTCATCGAATTTCATAGTAAACATACATTTATGATATTCATCTTCAAATTTACTTGGCTTTGTTTTTTATAATGTTATTAATTGTATTAATGTTGTTACTTTCATTTTCAAACAGGCAGGTTCAGGGTTTCAAGATGGAGGCGCGGGCACCTCATCCGCGCTTTAGCCTCATTGAGGCGGACTACGACAAGGACCACCGGGCCCAGGCCTTGTCGGAGCAGCAGAGGCTGTTGTGTGCGCTTCGTGTTCGCACGCACCACCCACACAGCTGGGACGAGCGATACGCGACGTACATACGTCGTGCAGGCTTCCTTGAGATCGTTCGGGTCTACAACAGTACACTCCCCACTCTAGACCCTGCACTTCTTACTGCGTTTGTTGATAGGTAACATTGCATTTTGCGTTAATTGACTTTCTTTCGTAAAATTGGGCCGTCAACTTGCCTATAACCAGAACCTTGTAATGATGCAGGTGGAGACTGGAGACGCACACCTTCCACACACCATGTGGGGAATTGACTATCACAATACAGGATGTGAAGATGATATTGTGTCTGAGTTTGTCTGGTCATCCGGTGACTGGGGTCGTCGATGAGTCTACTTGGGTAGACTTGGTGGAGCAGTTCTGTGGTAGGAGGCCATCGGATGCTGAAGTTAAAGGCACAAAGTAAGTTCATATTTGCGTCCCATTGAAATCACTAATATAACCATTTCAGCTACATCTATTTTTATAGAATAATGCTTTACTTGTAATTGCTGGAAGACCTCAGGAGTGTCGATGTCATGGATAACCTAGAACTTTGGTGCAGGGCCTCCGATCGGTGCTCCAGATCACGAGGTCGAGATGTATGCAAATGTGTGGTTGTGGCACTTCTTGGGCGCTTTCCTGTTCCCCGACTCCTCAGGCGACAGCATCAGCTGGATTTTCCTGAGGATCCTTATGCAGCCACTGGAGAACATTGCAACCTATAGCTGGGGTACCGCGGTCCTTGCTTGGACATACCGTCAGCTTTGTAACGCCTGTCGTCGCTAGTCAGCCAATGCCAACCTAGGTGGCTGCTCGTACCTACTTCAAGTCTGGATTTGGGAGCGGTTTCCGGTTGGGAGGCCTACTAAACCTCCACATTTGCCTGTGAGTACATTGGCTACTTTGATTTCTTCATAAGACTTAAGAGATTTGTGACACCGTGTTTGTGTTAATTGCAGGTTTGGCAGCACAAAGATGTTCGACCCACCGCCCTTTTCGTCTGGAAAGACGCTAAGGTAGTGAGGGGCGAGCTGGATAGGAGGTACAGGCAGTACACGGACGCGCTAGACGTGTTGACACACAACTACGTAAGTTCAATCCACATTTCCTACTAAAGGCACTATCAATGAGATTGATCTGGAAATACTAAATTAAGTTTTTTTACTTTGCAGGTAACATGGACACCATGGTCTAGGTGGGAGCTAGAGGACTACCTTAGTCTACGCTGCGAGGAGGAAGGGGACGAGTGGCTTTACGAAGGGCCACTTATCTTCTTCCACGTGGTCGAGATGCACTACCCTTGCAGGGTTTACAGACAGTTCGGGAGGTTGCAGGGAATTCCACCGCTGTACTCCACCAACGCTCAGCTACATGGGTATGATGGCAATTTGTTTATTCTACTTAAGTGCCTCATTGCTAATGCAATCTGTCAATGCAGGATCGATCGAAGGTTTCAGACCACGCAAAAGGATTGGGCGGTCAAGCACGAACCACATTTGCTTAATTGGTATCACAGGCATCCTCGCCACCTCAACGAACTACCACAGCACCACCCAGCAAGATGGATGGAGTACCTGCAATGGCTGCAGCGGAGTACGAGGACTCATCTCATGGTCCCGTACACCAACAAGCCTGCAGATGAGGGCGGCGAGGATGACATCGCCGATGCGTTCGACGAGGTGCAAAGGGTGGAAACACAACTTCTTAGGGCCCCTCTAAATAGATATGTGGTAAGTACTTTGGA
This sequence comes from Saccharum spontaneum, assembly GCA_022457205.1. Lineage (NCBI taxonomy): Eukaryota > Viridiplantae > Streptophyta > Magnoliopsida > Poales > Poaceae > Saccharum > Saccharum spontaneum. The sequence goes on along the minus strand of CM039579.1, from coordinate 33,363,451 downwards.
CTTACATCCTCAATCGAGGTCAGGGTTTTAAAAATCAATCAAAATGATTGAGGTAACCTTGTGTGTGATGTTGTAGGCACAACATTTGTCAAACTACTTCGAGGAAGGTTCTAGGCAACTTTTCTGGACTAGGGACGACAAGAGCAACCCTCTTCGCAGCTTTGTCAAGGTACTTTTGACAACAACATTCGTTACTACAACTCAATTACCTTCAAAATTCACGCTCAATAATGCATGTTGTCATCTGAACCTGTAGAGAATGAAAAAGGGCTGCAAGAAGTTGGCTCAGAAGCTGAGCTGTGCAGACACGACGTTGGAGGTACCGTACAACCCCACGTTGTCTAGGAGCCAGACGATGTCCACCGCAGCTGCTTCTGCTAGCAACATCAGGGCTGCGTCCTCCTCTGTTCGTACTCCGTAGGACAGAGGGAAGGGTCCAGCAGTCATGGACGATGTGGATGAGGAACTTCAGTACGACACGACGAATGGCGACGACGACGACGATGACGTTCACCAGTGGGAGTACACCGGTCACGAGGAGATGGGTCCCTCACAGCTATACGGTGCTCCTATTGGTACACAGGGGGTGGAGTACACACAGCAGGAGAACTACACACAGGCCGAGCAACAGGTGCCTATGCTTTGCTTTTTCTTTAATTCAACTGTTCGTAGCTAAACATTTAGAGTAGCTCATCAGGGTGCTTGCTTGCAGGGGACTACCTCCACGTAGCAGTTCGAGCGTGGACATAGGCGGCAGCGCGAGAGGCAGCAACGGGACCGCACAGACGTGGGCTGGAGAAGCAACGTGGTCCCTACGAATCCGAGGAGGCGGCAGAGACCGCGAAACCCCTACACCCCTGGCGATTAGTAGAAGAGTCATGTTTAGCAGGCGGCGGACACATGTTATCTTAGTTATGTAGTGCTAGAACATTTAAATTATTTGCAGGTGTAGCAGCAGTACCTTGATCTTAAAACTACTGTACTTGGTTATTTCGATTGGACTAATGTAGTTGGTAACACTCGTCTAATCTTTGGCGTAAACGCAATTCTTCGTGCCATGGCTACCGTATAACTTGCTGCAAATGACTCAACATGGCATGTCCACATTTGTCACGCGTTGCAAACGCAAAATTTAGGCAGAGTTTCTGCGTTCCCGCAGATTCAGGGACACCCCGCCATGGCTGGGGGCGGGTTAGGGGTACCCCTATGGCGGGGTACCCCTAACCCGCCCCCAGCCATGGCGGGGTGTCCCTGAATCTGCTAGAACGCAGAAACTGCACTGATAAACTACACCAGACAACAATGTTAGTGAGTGGAGCAACACATGGAACGAATGAAGACGTGAGAATGCAAATTATTACAATGACATGTTTCAAACTACAACACTCTCATCCACTGAAAAGTTTCTAAGACACTAACAATGACAAACACTGACAATGACGACGTGAAGACGTGACAATGCAAATTATTACAATGACAAGTTTCTAAGGCACTGAGAAACACTTCTACGTCAATCAAACTACGTGCACCACTACGTAAGCAACTCGTCCTCGGACTCCAAATCCTCCACTACAACCTCCTTACCCTTGCTCGCCTCGACTGCCTTGGCCTGAGAGGCCTAACGCCGGTAGTAAGCCGCCTCCGCCTCTTCCGCAGCCTGAGAGTACAACTCGCCCTCTTCTTCGGTCATGTCTGTTGGCCCCCATGCGTCGAACAGTGGTGTCTTCTGGCTGTGGTACGCAGCTTGACCCTCCTCTAAGTCCCTGACAGGCCCAGTAACAAACGCATCACCATCCTCCTCGGGCATCGGTCCTAACTCCTCTGTGTTGGGCATTCTTAACGTCACTACCAAAAGTAGACTTAGTTTTCTAATTCTGATAACGGCGCCAAAAATGCCAAACCTATCCCTCATGCCACTTAAGCCAAGTTGTCATCCCCAGCATGACACGAGAGACGCGGTATTGAAATATGCAATTGCTCATCAAGATAAATAATAAAAGGGATCTGCAAGCGCACAGATTAATACCGATGTAGCATTTTAACCGGAAAGTATTCCAGGTATCGTTATTTATATTTTTACCACTGGGAAGGGATTTCTAAGTATCATGGTTGATAATGGAATGAGAATATGGAACCGAGTACACATCATTGCATGTATAACCGAGAGTATTTATCAATCTCTTTATACAGGTATAAATGTCACATTAAGTAAAGGTAAAGTAATAATGGTGACAAAGATAATTAATCTGATCAGCTAGCCACATATAATAATGATAAGCACCTCAACAGATATTCTAGCAAGTCATTAGCATGGAATTAGGATGAACTACAAAGATATTCCCTAAGTTATTATTAACTATAAAGTCTAGCATATCATAGTTAGTGCAATTATACTTGGCAATCATGGTGAGAAAAGACTATATCCATGCATAGTGAATATTAGCAAGGAAGATGAAGAACATAGCAATCACTCCCCTGTAATAGTGTTGCTCTGCCTGCCCTATACACGAGAGGGGGACTATATAAGAATCAACGAAGCTGTCACTATCGCAAACTACCCCACAATCCGACATATAGGGTGCAATCGCAGATAAATATGGTATAGACACCACGTCTACACAATAATTATCATTCACCCACTGTACACATGGATAAACGCTATACGATCCTAGGCATGTATATAATTCCAATCTAACTAAGCCAAGCATATAACTATGATAAACTAAGAACAATATAATTGCAAATATAATCAAGTAGAGCAAAGTCATAACCAATATATTGAAATAGAACAAAGTCATATTCATAATATTGAAGAACAATGATGAACAATTGAAGAACAATAGAGGAATTACCAAGAATCCTCTTGACAGATCCGGGAACCAATCGAAGATTGACTCCTTCTAGTTCTAATCCTATGTAGCTATGCTAACTAGAGATCTAGTTGATGTGGTGGCTCTAGGGCTTGATCAGAGGCTCTCCTCCTGAATTAGGGTTTGAAGTATGAGACGAGGGGCCTCTCCTCCAGGGTCAGGGGCCTTGCTTATATAGCCCTTTCGGATGAATCTGGGCCGTTGGATCAAACCGACATTGATCGTGTGGTTTTCCTTGATCCTCTAGGTCGGTGGAGCATAATCCTCGAGGCGGAGCCTGATTGGCTGAGCCAGCAGGGCGGGCGCCCTAGGGACTAGGGCGGGCGCCCTGTCCCCGGCTCTGTTACGCCTCCCGTTCGTTCTCGTGGCTTCTGGTCTCTTCTAGATGTAAGATAATTACGTGTTCGGTTAATATCCCGTCATTAATCCGACATGTGGGCCTTTCTTCCGTATTTCCTGATAACCCCCTGCAGAAATAGATAAACAGCAAAACTCGTGGAATTCTGTCAGATAAAACCCTAAGTCTAGGTGTTGGTTTCATTTGGATCCTTTTCTCTATTTATTTGATAGTTATAATTGATACTTAAGGACCGTCAACAAACTCCCCCAAGCTTACCTCTTGCTCGTCCCTGAGCAAGGAGAGACTCAGTAGTTGCTAAAATGCCTTTGAATTTTGACGGTACACATGCTTTCAAATAGAGTCTCATCTCTGAGTTAAAGTAAACTGTCAAGACTTAAAACTTACTCATTATACCTTTCACCATGGGGCTTGCAACCGTCACCTTTGTCTTGAGCGGTTAAAAGATAGAACAGTCTAGTCAAGCGCCATGTCTCTTATTCTTGATTAGCTATAGCTCTTGGATTTTTTTGCAGATTTTCAAATAAAACTCAGAGATTCCTTGTATGACTCTCTCAGGTCTCTCTTTTGTGGTATTTCTAGATCCTCACCAAGGCAGTAATGATGTCTGCCTTCTCTCAAAGCAAAGTATGTAGTATTTGTGGTATAAGGCAGACTGACATTGCCTTCTCTCTCATCCTATTCTAATAAGGCTTTTGATATCTGGAGCTCATCGGTGGGAGATAAAGTATACATACTTACAAGACATTTATTGCATAGTCAAACCATGGATCCAGAGAAACAAGCCAATAAGTCAAATCAAGATGTGCATGTGTGGCGAATAAATGGTGTATGGTGGTAGTGATGATAACAATGATGAAAGTCTAATTCTACTTTTGCTCTTTTTGAGGGGATACGTACCTTTCTTGCTTTTAAAGCTCTTGAGGAGAATGAGGTGCTTTATATATTTTTTTTCTCAGGTGGGTATCTTGTACCCCTAATTCTACTGTCGGACACTTGTCCATTTTTACCTCTCTTCTCACACTTTTTCTTTTTTTTCATCGAGGTTCCGAGCACTTGCTCCTTTTTATTTCCTCGTATCTTTTTCTTTTCGAGGTTCCAGGCACTTGCCCCTTTTTATTTCCTCGTATAGAGCACTCATCTTCTTAGAACAATATAGCAAGTGGTAGTAACCAAAATAGCTTGAGCATTTATTTCACAGGGGATAACAAGAATGGGAAAATATTTTTGGCTATTCTCTCCCAGATTAGGAGTAGAATAATTTTATGTGGATCTGGAGATGAGAATGAGTGGATATATGTGGATGCGTACTTTCGGAGTAGAAGCAGCATGTATGAGTGATCGTGCAAGTGAATCTTGATTTAACCGCATGACAAGCTCCTAAGGGTCTACACAGCTTGACTACACTCAATGCTCATAAGCAGTAAAAAGTAAAGGTATGGCTTAAAGTCTAGCAAGCATGTATGTATGGCTGTGGTAGGAACTTAAACTCTCATCATACAGGAACTCATCATGTAGCATTTTAAGATTTTCAAAGATAAAATTCTCCAGAATTCTAGCATCTCTAGGAATAGATAAACAGCAGCTCAACCTTTCCATATCATATCCGTTAACAACTTAGACTTTAGATCAAGTTCTCTTCCCACAAGTTCAGGTTTAGAGCAAGCTTTAAATGATAACAGTTATGTCTAAACTTAGAGAGAGGACTTCAAATTTGAAAGTTAGGCAAAGCAACTATTCATCATATCCATGCTAGAGTTTTATTATTATCTAGATTCAGTTTAGCATAGCCACTTTATTTATTTATTAAAACACACTAAGCAAAAGATATAGGTATATATATATAAGCACAAAATCTTTATTTGGTTTTTTTTCATAGTTATGTATATTTTTATTTTTATAGGGTAGAAGTATATATAAATATAAGGATAAAGATAGAAATACTTAGCAAGATAATGGAGGTCCTCTCCCCCAAGCTGGATCTTGACATAATCTCTTCTGATGTAGCTAGCAGATGGCGGAGGTGTATTTGAAAGTCGGCAGCACCCTGACAGCGATTAGAATGTCCTCCGTCTGCTAGTCTCCTTAAATTCTGTGAAGCTCAAATAGACAACAAAGCTTTGTGGAACTGATTAAGTGTTAGCATAAATATCTAGCCTTTATCATGCTGAGCCTCCTTGATTTTTTTATGTTGTTGTTTTTTTTCTTTTATAAAGCAGAAGAAAATATTTATGTATTTATTATATATATATATATTTTTTTATGCCACCACAGTGAATGTACTTATGGGTTTTATGCCACTCGCATACTCACATGGGGCTTTAGGGTTTTTAATATTTTTATTTTCTTTTTAAGATAGTATGAATATGATTAACTAAGCAAACTATTTAAGATAAAGTAAATAATTAAAAAGGAAAGGATAACTACCAAGTTACCTCTTGGCAAGGCGTTCGGTGTTTTTAAGTCCTCCGAACGGGACTCTTATTCGTTCAGTCGTCCTGGGACTTGGTGGATGGCGTAGTCGGTGGTTCCGGCGGCGCCTCCTCTTCATGTACAACTGTCTTGTCTTTCCATACCTGTCTCGGTGCTTTGGTCTCCTAAGGACAGTGTTGGTTGAGTGGTATGTCTTCAGATCTTAACACTTCTCCTTCATAATCTGCCCATCCGTCCTTGATGACCTGTTGCTTCTGATTGTGGTTACGCCGCCTTCTTCTTGTCCTGACCTGCTTGGATTCTTCAAATACATAGTTAGGGTCAGTAAAGTAAAGACGTACCTTCTCAGAGGGGAAGTGCATGTGGACTTCTCCAGTTCCAATGTAGATGATTGCTTTGACAGTACTAAGGAATGGTCTTCCAAGGATGATGGGTGGATCATATTCATCTTCTCCCATGTCAATAACCTAAAAGTCTGTATGGACAAAGTGATCGTCTATCTTGACAGGGACGTCAGTTACTGTACCTTCGACCTGTCGAAATGTCTGATCTGCCATCTGGAGCTGAATATATGTTGGGTTTAAGGGCATGGTTCCGAACAGAAGTTCATAGGTGACCTTGGCCATTATGTTGACGCCCGACCCAGTGTCGCAAAGTGTCTTGTAGAAGTGGGACCCATTAATGGAGCAATAAATGCTTGGCATACCTAGGTCGTCCTTCTTAGGCAAGAACGGTGACTTGAGTTGGCGATCTTGACCTTTGTGCACGGCAGTGACCATCTTAGCTGTCTCGGTCCATACTTGCTTCTTGCTCTTGTTCCTCCTGTTGGTCCTCTTCCTTGGTTCATATTGGGGTTGCTCTGGGATTTGTGCGGTCTTGTTCTTGAAGGAAAACGTTTCCTTCCTCCCCTTGATGTAGAAACTGATCTTGGCAGCACTAGCGTAGATGACAGCTCCCGTGGTGTTCAGGAATGGTCTCCCTAGGATGACGGGAGCCCTCTCATCAGAACCGGTCTCTATCACTACGAAGTCTGCTGGAGCGTATGAGGAACCAACTCGGACACAGATGTTCTTCAATATTCCTCTCGGGAAACTCAGTGTCCTATCTGCAAGCCTGGGCATGATGTTGACGCTGGAGCCAAAGTCACATAGTGCTTCTGGGAAGTCTCGCATGCCGATGGAGATCGGGATGACGGGGTGTCCTGGATCGCCTCTCTTGACCGGCAAACGGTCAGTACTTACTTCCACGATAGGGTTACTCCAGTAATCTCCTGCATCAAACATGTCTACAAGATTTGCAGATTCTAGTCCTTCCGGTTGTGATGGTATACCGGGGTTAGTAGCAGGAACAGCAGCAGCTATTTGATTCAACTGAGATTCAATCATTTTATTAAAGCTAATCTGGTTCTTGATGGCAGTAGAGAAATTATCCATTCTATTATTTATATTTTCTAGTATTTTATCATTAGATGCCAATTTCTTAGACAGGTTATCCATTAGCTTTCCTTGGTTGGATACTAACTCTCTCAAAGGTGGATAATTATTATTATTATTGAAAGAATTGTTACCTTGGTAATTACCTGAGTAGTTAGGCCTCTGTTGATTCCAGCCTTGATTCTGCTGAGGACGGTTGTAGTAGTTGTTGTTATTGTTGATGTAGTTCACGTCCTCCAGCAACTCAGGACAGTGATTGCCCGAGTGTCCAGTACCTCCACACTCCTCACAAGTCATGTGGGAGTCGTAGACGTGCATGACTTCTTTCTTTTCTCCAGCTCGATCATCGAGCTTCTTCATGAGTAGGTCTAGCTTGGCAGACAGCATGTCTACTTCCTTGAGCTGGTGCATACCTCCACCTTTCTTGCGTGTCTGAGTTCTTTCTTCATTCCAACCTTGGTTGGATGCCATCTTCTCCACAAGAGCTGTGGCTTGAGGTATGGTGAGTGATAGGAATGCTCCTCCAGCTGCAGCATCCATGGTTTTACGGGCACTGTTAATGAGCCCATGATAAAATGTCTGCATCAGTAGCCAGCTTTCCATTCCATGATGGGGACATTCTAGGATGTAGTCTTGGAAACGCTCCCATGCTTCTGGAACGGATTCATCATGTTGTTGCTGAAAACTTGTAATCTTCCCACGGAGAGCATTGGTCTTGCCCATGGGAAAGAATTTGGCCAGAAAGTTCGTGGAGCAGAGTGCCCACGTAGTGTTCTTGTCCTTTGTAGCGTAGAACCACTGCATCGCTCTCCCCAACAGTGAGAATGGGAAAAGGCGAAGTAGTATGGCGTCTCTGGGGACTTCAGCCATGGTGAAAGTGCTGCAGATCTCCAGGAAGTGTTGAAGATGAGCACTAGCGTCTTCATGTGGCTTCCCACAGAACTGGTTAGGTTGCACCATGTTGATGAGCCCAGGCTTGAGCTCGAAGTTGCGGTCGATCTCCCCAACAGGTCCAGTGCGGATGTTGTCCGTAGTGGGAGCTGAGAACTCGCGGATCGACTTGTTCGCCATGGCTTCGAATTCAGTCGACAAATTCCGGATGAAACTTCGGCGGTCTTCGGATTTGGATGAAGCTTTGTGCTGAAGTGTTGACGATGTCTTCTTGAGCTTGGCTCTTGTTCTTCTGAATAAGGCTTCGGCATCGTCAACAAAGTTGTCTGGAAGATGTCTTCTATTCATGCATCACCCTGCAATAAATAATCAAAATGGAAAATACAGGGGTAAAACTGTATAAGAGAATTGATAAGCTCGATCAGATTAGTGATGCAAATGATGACTCAAAGTTCCATATACATTCCTACTTAGTAATCAACCTTCCCCGGCAACGGCGCCAAAAATGCTTGTTGGGCATTCTTAACGTCACTACCAAAAGTAGACTTAGTTTTCTAATTCTGATAACGGCGCCAAAAATGCCAAACCTATCCCTCATGCCACTTAAGCCAAGTTGTCATCCCCAGCATGACACGAGAGACGCGGTATTGAAATATGCAATTGCTCATCAAGATAAATAATAAAAGGGATCTGCAAGCGCACAGATTAATACCGATGTAGCATTTTAACCGGGAAGTATTCCAGGTATCGTTATTTATATTTTTACCACTGGGAAGGGATTTCTAAGTATCATGGTTGATAATGGAATGAGAATATGGAACTGAGTACACATCATTGCATGTATAACCGAGAGTATTTATCAATCTCTTTATACAGGTATAAATGTCACATTAAGTAAAGGTAAAGTAATAATGGTGACAAAGATAATTAATCTGATCAGCTAGCCACATATAATAATGATAAGCACCTCAACAGATATTCTAGCAAGTCATTAGCATGGAATTAGGATGAACTACAAAGATATTCCCTAAGTTATTATTAACTATAAAGTCTAGCATATCATAGTTAGTGCAATTATACTTGGCAATCATGGTGAGAAAAGACTATATCCATGCATAGTGAATATTAGCAAGGAAGATGAAGAACATAGCAATCACTCCCCTGCAATAGTGTTGCTCTGCCTGCCCTATACACGAGAGGGGGACTATATAAGAATCAACGAAGCTGTCACTATCGCGAACTACCCCACAATCCGGCATATAGGGTGCAATCGCAGATAAATACGGTATAGACACCACGTCTATACAATAATTATCATTCACCCACTGTACACATGGATAAACGCTATACGATCCTAGGCATGTATATAATTCCAATCTAACTAAGCCAAGCATATAACTATGATAAACTAAGAACAATATAATTGCAAATATAATCAAGTAGAGCAAAGTCATAACCAATATATTGAAATAGAACAAAGTCATATTCATAATATTGAAGAACAATGATGAACAATTGAAGAACAATAGAGGAATTACCAAGAATCCTCTTGACAGATCCGGGAACCAATCGAAGATTGACTCCTTCTAGTTCTAATCCTATGTAGCTATGCTAACTAGAGATCTAGTTGATGTGGTGGCTCTAGGGCTTGATCAGAGGCTCTCCTCCTGAATTAGGGTTTGAAGTATGAGACGAGGGGCCTCTCCTCTAGGGTCAGGGGCCTTGCTTATATAGCCCTTTCGGATGAATCTGGGCCGTTGGATCAAACCGACATTGATCGTGCGGTTTTCCTTGATCCTCTAGGTCGGTGGAGCATAATCCTCGAGGCGGAGCCTGATTGGCTGAGCCAGCAGGGCGGGCGCCCTAGGGACTAGGGCGGGCGCCCTGTCCCCGGCTCTGTTACGCCTCCCGTTCGTTCTCGTGGCTTCTGGTCTCTTCTAGATGTAAGATAATTACGTGTTCGGTTAATATCCCGTCATTAATCCGACATGTGGGCCTTTCTTCCGTATTTCCTGATAACCCCCTGCAGAAATAGATAAACAGCAAAACTCGTGGTATTCTGTCAGATAAAACCCTAAGTCTAGGTGTTGGTTTCATTTGGATCCTTTTCTCTATTTATTTGATAGTTATAATTGATACTTAAGGACCGTCAACACTCTGCAAGACGAAGTAGCTCGGCTATCCTTCCCATGTCGTAGGCATCCTCGTCCTGAGGGTAGCCCAATTCCTCGGCTAGACGAATGAGCTCACCTATCCTCCCGGTGTCGTCGTCTTCCTCCGGCTCGGCCTCCTCTTCAACCACAATCGGACGGCTTGCGGTGCCACCAACTCCAGCGTCCCGCTTTAGTGTCCTATTCTCCGTGTACCTAGCACGAGCCACATCTGCTTGCCAGTTGCCGGTGCATCCAATCTCTGCAAGTACAAAATGCAAACAATTAGCACGATCTTTGCAAGGACTTTGTTGCCAGTGAAACAAAGAAGATTGACTTTCAAAAACGCAATGACTCACTCGCACATAATGAGGCAATAGTATCGTTCAAGCCTTGCATCTCTGCTCTCTCAGCCTCCTCTGCAGCCTTCCTTGCATCCTCTTCAGCCTTCCTTGCCTGGTACTCCTCTACATCCTTCTTCTTCTTCTCGTACCACTTCTTCCACACAATACTCTCCGGGTTACGAACACGCATCTCTTGGGCCCGTCGTAGCAATTTCTTCTTATGGTTCTTAATGAAATCAGTGACGTAGTTTGCAGGATATCCTCTCATCTTGTGAAGTGGTACTCTTGTCTTATACTCATCCTTGAACTTAAACACATCATCATATGATTCCCATTTGCATTTCTGAGTGCTCTGTTGCAACAAATAGATGAATACAATGTTAGCGTACCAAAGCAAACAAAATAAAACATTAGCACTAAGTGTCAACAGTCCTAGCAAACCTCGTCATAATCGATCATGTGGCCACAGAAGTGGCCAATCCCAAGGCCTGAAGGGACTAGGCCGTAGCTAGCTTCGACACCATATTTGCACATCACAGGAGGCGCAATAGACCTCCTCTTCTTCTTCCAGTCTGGCACCTCCTCCTTCTTCTCCGGCTCCAGCCAATGGCTCTTTGGACCGTAGACCCACTCCGTGAAACGTCACTTTAGAAAATCACGATCCTACAAAATCAAAATAGTAAAACACACATATAGGACATGACATTTCAAGGTTAACTCAAACCTTACCTCACACCGTAGAGGACAAATGAACTCTTGTTCATTGCATGGGTTTATCACGGCTTGCTCTCCGCAATGGCACTTCGGAGGATCCTCGAGCCGCCGTGCCGATGCTACGACCTTCTCTTCCTCCGTCATAGGAGGAGGGTTAGGAGGGGGCGGAACCCAGCGAGTAAACACCTCATGCTTGCAATGATCAATGCCGGGGTAGAAAAGGAGAATCCTTGGGTCAAAGTTGTCCGGACCGTCGATCCATTGGAAGAAAAAGCACCAGAAGTAGGGCTACAAAAAAGTTTCAATTATCTCATCGCGAATACAACATCAGAAACCAATAAGAAAAACAAAGGGCACAATTACTTACGCTACAACTATAACATGTGTAGAAGCAATGTGCCGCAGTATCTGGATGTCTCGACTGGCCCACGTGTGCCGGATGACCACAGTCACAGTTAAGGAAAGGTTCCTCGGGAGGCACGGGCGCATCCTTGCAAGACACGTCGGGGTACATCTCTCTAGGACGACCCTTTTTCCTCCAAATCGACTCACGATACGAGTCCTCCATCTAAAAACATGAAATGATTTCAACACAAAACACATATCACTTATAATTCTTACAATTCAAAAATAATCCACAATATCAATACGATTAAAACTAATATAACTTTACTAACTACATTAACCAAACATACTACAACGATGGGGCGGAGAAGGGGTGGTCGGGACAAGGTCCGACGATGGGGCGGTAGCCGACGGGGAGGGGCACTAGGGGGGAGGGGTGCCGGAGAAGGGCGCTGAGGGGAGGAGAGCTCGGGTCCTAGGGCGGAGAGGGGCGCTGCGGGGTATGGAATGGAAGGATAGCCAAAAACAAGAAGGGCCCGGCCTTTTAAATGGGCGGGGTTGTACCCCGCCATGATCTGTGGCGGGTTAGGGGTACCCCGCCATGATGCGTGGCGGGGTACCCCTTTCCACGCTGGCCTGCAGCGTGCCACGTGGCGCCTGCACCCCGCCACCATGCATGGCGGGTTTCAGTGCAATTGCCCCGCCATGCATGGTGGCGGGGCCAAACGGGCTAGTTTAAAAAAAATTCAAATCTGGGTCAAATTTAAAATATGTTTCAAATTTGGGCTAAAAATAAAAAAAATTCCGTGGAGGCGGCAAGGTGGCCGGGGCCGGCGATGCTGACCTGATGAAGCCCCGTGGGGGATTTGCGACCTCGTGAAGTCGGGTGCCCGCAGCGGCAAGTCTGGTTCTTGCGGGATTACAGTGCACGCCGAACCAGCGGTGAAGCGAAGTAGCACCGAATCGGCTCAGGACGCGTGGATCTTTGTTCGCGGGTGCCGAATCGAGACGGCTAGCCTGTGCTTTAGCTCCTAGGGTGACGTGTACGTCCTTGACTCCGAAGATGAAGAAGAGGCCCCTGAGCTGGCCGTGAATGGAGCAGTCGGCGTGGAGCTGGCCCCTGCGGTGGTCGCGGACAGGGCTGCCAGTGTGGATCTGGCCCTTGCGGTGGCTGCGGATGGGGCAACCGGCGTGGATCTGGCCCCTACAGTGGCTGCGGTCGGGGCTGCCGACGTGGATGTGGCCCCTGCTGTGGCTGCGGATGGGGTTGCCGGCGTGGAGATGAACCTGGACGTAGCTAGGCACCTGACAAAAAAGGTGCTTGGCGAGGATCTGCACCCAGAGGTGGTTGCGCGCCTAGCTGAGGTGCTCTTCGAGATGGAACCTTTCTACCACGAATGCTTCATTGATATGGACAAGGTTACGGTGCCGCTGTTCTTCACCCCTCCCCCCTAATTTATTTTCTGTTTGTTGAAAATATAAATTAAAATCATGTTGCTGCGGATAGATGTGCTTTTGGTGCTAGAATAAACTGATGCTTGTGCGATGATGTAGTGTACATTCGCACTTTGTGTAGCTGAAGTGCTTTTGTGTATTAGGTGTAGGTTGTCACTTTCTATAGATGACGTGCTTTTGGTCCTATGATGAACTGCTGTTAGTGTACTGATCAAGTGTCCTGTCTTTTATAAACTGATAATCAATCTAGATGTGTAATGTAAATGTGTGATGATGACTACTTATGTTCTGTGATGATTTTAATAAGCCTTTGATACAACTGACCTAAGGAGCTCTTAGACCATATTTGATTTTAATAAGGTCTTCTAATTTACAGCAATACCACATATGATTAACATCAGCAGTTCCACACATGATGAACATGATCAAGGACTCCTGCTTTATTTATAGCATTAGCATACCTGACTAACACCGTATTAGGCTCCCAAAATTCCCAAAACCACAACAAACATGATATAATTAGTTTTCCAATGATGCCAGCACATCCTCATATAGCTTTCTGTCACAACCAAGGCTTCTAGGAAGCATGCCTAGTGCCTCTAGCCGATCTTTGTCGATGTGAGGAATCTTGTATTTGTTTCCTCCATCTTTCATCACTTTAATCAAACACCATTGTAGTGTCAAGAATACCCTATTCAAAGTGTCTGGATCATAATTGTCAAACTCATGTTGTACATTCACAATCAGGTCATTCAAGTTCCTAGAGATCCTATCATAGGTTAAGGATTAGAGAGAATTAAAGAACCTTAGGTCTAGCACGTTCAAATCTAGAGAATTGGCATGTTGGTCGATGAGTTGTATATCTAGCCCAGTCTGTCTTACAGCAATAGCAAATTCTTCATCATTCACTAGCACATGTGAAGGGGCATTATCTTGCTGAATATAAATAGTTTTGCCTACATGTTCACGTGGCCACCGTTGAACAATAGCATCTAGAACTTTATCGATCAGATATGACCTCATAGTAGTCCAATCTACCTTGATAGGTTTGGTAACTTTAGCCCCCTTCCTCTGTTACGACTTCTTCTTCTTGCTTGTTGCTATAGTAAATGAAACCAAGTAAGGATCACAAATTTGTAGCACAAAAACTTATGCAAGAAAGTGAAACAAGCGTATGCTGTACCTTTCTAACAAATGGCCACACTCCTAACTTCCCATAAAAAATACAATTACCTGCATCATCATATATTGGTCTTCCTACTGCTGATAAGAACATTACTTTGCCAATGCGATTCTTATTATGAACAGTCCTATGTGGATCATCCTCCTCTGGAAGCATATAATACTTCATGTACTTGGAGGTGGTGTTGAACCACTTTTCGTCCATGTGGATGATGTTATACATTTCAATAAACTTGGGTTCATTTGGCAGTGTTCGCTGATCTAACATGGAAACACACCATCATAGCCTGTCTTTCTTATTATCTTCCCTCAATAGAGGCTTTAGTGTGCTGGAGTGGCGTCGTAGTAGGCCTTCCTTGAACCATCTTGCAGGGTGCTCTTCTTTACACCAATAGCATTAGTTAGAGATCGTATAGTCCTCCTATGCAAGGGAACTCTTAAGAACATTTGATAGATCAATTTGGATACTTTTGCAGCCACAATTCTTCCTTCGTGATCTAACATCTAACGATATGCCCTCTGCACGGCACTGCTTAGCTCTTCGCCAAACAACACGCACTTGATACCTACTGACCTGAAACATGTGAGCTACTATATTCGTTGTGTTCTTTTTTTTAATTTTCCACGATTACTTCTCTCAAGCAATGCTTCATATGTTTGTTGCTTTTCAGTGTCCATCAAATTTCTGCACTTATGTGAATTATTTGCGTTTGTATGTTCATCTGGTTCAACATCTGAGTCCTCCAACTCCTCCTCAATAAAGACTATGTCCACAACATCAGCGAGACACCATAGTCGTTCATGTCCTCGATCAAGTCTATAAAAATGTGAGATAAC
>CM039579.1:33321458-33348339 GCA_022457205.1 Saccharum spontaneum | reverse complement strand
ATTAGCTCAATCATGCCATATATTTCATAGGAAACCTATTTAGATATACAAATGTTTATAATATTTTTTCATAAATCTAGTCAAATTTGAAATTAGTTGACTCATCTATACATTAAGACAAAGGGAGTACTCGTTCCTTCCATCTTAAAATAAGTACAATCTGAAGACTTTGGATATACTCCTCATCAGTCATCACGGATTCACGGGACAGAGTCACAGAAAACTACTCATGCATGCCATTGGTGCAATAATATTTATATAAAAAATACAGGAAACTAATTAATGAACTAAAAAATCTGAAGACTTTGGATGACATTTTGCAGCAAAGTTCGTTCACCAAGTCACCTGCTGACCTTAGTGAAATCAAACTCCTTTACAAAGAGGTTCGAGACAGTTCTTTTCCTCTTCTACAGTGCAGAAAGGCGGAAAGGGCGACTGCAAGGCGGAAGGCGTTGCCGGCGGCGATTCCGTTGGTCCCTTTCCTCTCCGACGGCCGGCTCGGCGTCGGAGAGGGACATGGACCACGGAATCGGTGTGTGGCTGTACATAGGTTAGGTAGGAGTCTATCTAGGCCTAGGTTATGCTCGCCGTTGGTGTGCGACGGCGGAGCTAGGTTTTGCTCTTCTGTAGTCGGCGGTGGTGGCGGCTGTTGGGAGCCACTTCGCCAACGAATAAAGGGCTCCTTCGCGAGCGGCGGCGGTTGCTGGTTCGGCACGGTCGTCATGAGGTATGTGAGCCTCTTTTTTGCCTGCGAAAGGATGGGAGCTTCGGACATCCTCGTGGGGGTGGGGCTTGTCCTCGTTGCTGGGTTCCTTGGCGGCGGTGGACTTCTTTTCCAGTCGTCGGTCTTCCGGCTGGCGACGGCGGATCTCTTCTTCCTCTCCCTTTCTGTCAAGGTGATGGCCGATATGCTTTCATCGGAATCGATTCGCTTGGTGGTGTTCCGGGCGATGGCTGTTGCGGCACTTCCAATTGGAGTCCCTTGGCGAGCGGGGAGTTGGACCTGGACCGATGTGGTTGGGACGTCGGCGAATTGGAGATCGGAGATGAGGAAGATGAGCTTGTGTTCTCTGGACTCAATTGTAATTTCCCTTTTCTTCGAGGTCCAGTTTGTAACTGGGAGGATGTACTGTGCCTATGCTTACATAGGAGTTCGGTGTCGTCCGTGGTCTCGACCTTTGGTTCGGGCAGTGAAGGTGCCAGGGAGGAAAACGAAGGGGGCCTGTGTCTGGAACATGGTTTGCGGAAAGTGGTGGTCGGATCCGCGTGGCTTCTCCAGTTTCTGGGTGACGATGGCGGATTCGTGGACCGAGATGCATGGGAAGGTTCTCCGGTCTCTGTACCGTAGAGAAGGATTCCGGTCGCTTTGCCGTCTACGAAGAACAAGGTCCTGTCTTTGGCAGGCTGCATTTTCGGCTCACAAAGCAGCTAGACTGCGATAGTGTTTTTCGGTTCTAGGGTTACTGGCCGGATATGGTGTTGTTCTAGAACGGACGTTCCTTCTGTATCCTTCTGATCTGTACTTGTATTTGTACTTCGTGTACCTTGAATAATACAGGTATGGTTGTCACAAAAAAAAGTCACCTGCTGACCTGCAGCCATTTTTGATCGGTGCCATGTATACTGTGTCAGTCTGCACATGTGGAGTCTACAACATCCTACCCTGGTTGGTCGTCGCCTGCTGGTGGCCCTCACCGGCCGACTGGCCACCTTGCACCTGCAGCCGAACCTTCGGCCGGTCCAGGCCGCCCAATTAAACTGAAGCTACTTTCTGATGCAATGATGGATACATGATCAACTTGTACTACGTGCTTGCTTCCTACGCATACGTAGCTAGATGCTTAAATGCCTGTACTATACGCTAGGCTAGCTACGTACCAACATTCCCAGAGATTGGGGTCGGGCTTGATGATGATATATACGATACAACAACGGGCCGTAGTTTAGAGGCTCCTTGCCTCATTCAACAATCCAAGAGCCCAAAACGGTAGTTTCAAGCAACTTGGAACAAAGCAAAGTAGCAAAAAAGTGGGGGGGGGAGGGACCCTGAACCCAAAACCCTAACTAACTAAACCTATTACAAGAAAAAAGAATGTAATGGTTGCCTATGAATAAGATATAGAAAAGAATGTAATGGTTGCCTACGAATAAGATATAGCCATGGTGGCAAAAGTATCCACCTAGATAAGCCAAAACAAGCATCTAGCAGCAATGGTGGCAAAGCATCCGCTAAAGAAGAGTCCAAAGCATCCGCTAAGGGAGAAGACAACGCAACAACATCAGCAAAGCATCTGCCAGAGAATTGACCAATTACGATCAAGCATCCATCGAGAACAATAGCGACAGAGTATCTGCCACGAAAGCCAAATGACGGCGGCAAAGCATGATGTGAAGCATGCACAGGGATAGTACAAAACTCTCTTGGGGACCAATGACCCAGCAAGGATAGCAGCGACAACCACACGGGATAACAAGAGCAGGACAACCAGCTCGGCAACTAGGATGACTCGGCAACAGCCAAGACAGCCTCAACAACTAGGCCGACTAGGACGATCCTGACCGCCCAAGAGTGTGCAGTCTCCAAGGCTTATGCACACGGGGCGAAGTGGTCTCCAAAGCAATGCCTCTCAGAAGGAAGTGACATATAAGATGCCATGAGTGCTTGTTTGAGGAACCGGACTTAGGTTCTCACCCAGAGACCATAGGCAACAAAGGTTGATGGATCTTCAACGATGCCTCTAAGGAGGAGCATGATGCACGAGTATGTGCTATTGACGTCAGCACTAGCAACAAACAAGGAAAGACTTTCTCCAAGAATCCACCAAAGCAGAGATCGCAACTCCCATGCCTATGAGCCCATGGCCACCTCCAAGAATGATATGACAGCTCAATGCCAACCGCCACTGCCCTTACCATGGCTACCAGCACCACCTTCACCCTTGCCAAGCCATCATGGCTAGAAACAGCTGGCACCGACCGAAAGGTGGCATGCCATGCCGAACACCTACTTTCTCCATAGATCAGGCCCCACACACCTAGATCTGGTCCCTAGACACACAGATTCAATGGGAGCAGGGACAAATCGATGGATAAACCCACGGCAAGGAGGACAAGTTTGGGAGAGGGATGGGAGGAAGAAGGCGAGGAGAAAGTTTGTGGTGGGCCTGTTTTTGGGTGCCGCTGCGCATCGAATGGTAGTGACGGTGGCTGGAGCTGGGCAACCGAGAAGCACTCTCTTTGGGTGGCGGCTATCGCCCCTCCCGTTGGGGTAATTTCTCAAATACAAGAAACTGTGAGGATGGTAGTTTGGACCATAATAAACAGAAACATTGTTTTGAGAATAATTATGTTCTCATTCTAAAATATTTATGTTTTCATAGTATAATTATGGTTTCATGTTTTTAATTTCCTTTCTTTCGAGAAACATGGCTGCTAATGTCTGGACGATGAGCTCACGCATGGAATATGGGTTTGGCATGGAAACGTAGAAAAGTTGTAGCTTCATGGGATTCATGAGGTTCCAATGCGCAGCAAAGCTTGTTATCCATAACTTCTCGCGACGTGGACGCATGAACCGACCGGTGGTGAATTCCGTTGTACTACACATGGGTTCATTGAACCAATGTTTACTACGGAAGTGACACGACGTTGTTGAGAATGACCGGTTCTTGCTGCTCTAGAATTTGATTTTGACTTGAAGTAACTCAAATTTATTCTTCCTCTATGTTTGAGTGTGCCATGGAATTAATTAGAATATGACCACCAGTTTCTTTTTTGTTAAACTAGCATCAAGAATTAATTATAAGGTCAAAACTCTAGCTGGTTAGACTTCTCGTGGTGGAGCCTATGCATCAGGTACAAGTCTCCAAACTTTGCACTAATGCTTGTGGCTTGCATGTAAAGTAATTATTCTTAATTAAGATATTGTTCTTTTTTACAACGAAGAGTCTATGGTGACTTTGTTAATTTTAAAATATGTTGACCTATTTTTGTATATGATTGTTTGTCTATACTGTGTTTCTAAACCAAGCTCACATTAATGAGTGGAGTGGAGGCTATAGATAGAGAGGCACAAAGGAGGAATAAGGCATTAGAAGGTGAACAACATTGACTTTGAACGTATTGTAGTGATAGGGAGGTCCTTGCTAGGATTATTGGAGATTACATCTAGCTGGTTCCCTTTGGAATTAATTTTGACTTCAAATAAATCAAATTTATTCCCACCTACCTGCCCTGTTGGGTGTGCCTTGAAATTAAAAGAATAGATAAATATGGAATTTTGTTAAACGTAGAGAAACTAGAAGAACACCCCACGCGTTGCTACAGGAACAACTGATTTGGAATGAAATTTAACTATATATACAATTCTTAAGAAGAGATTAACTATTATAAACTAATGTTAGTGGATAGCGTGGCACGCTGATGTGGACAACTAAATGTATGTTAGTGGATGATGTGTCTTGCTGTTGTGGGTATCATAATTGATTGTGCTAGTGAACTTTAATTGCAACTGATAGTGGATTGTTGAGGTGGACACCTTGCATGTTAAGAAAAATTGCTAGTGAGGTTTTGCTTTATAAGAGTATAAGGTCGATTCCAATTTCTTGTAATAAAGGAGAATTGAGCATAGGTTAGCTAATTAGGCTTCTAGTATGTGGAGCCTATCTAGGTTCCTACTTAATATGATTGATATATTGTACATACAACTAATTGTTTTCCAATGGTTGGAGACATGCTATTGACAGTTGGATGTATGTGATGACTTCATCAATCTTAAAATATGTCTGCCATGTATTGTATTTCTAAAAAACTCACATTCATGAGAGAGGAGAGTGGAGGCTAGAAGAGAGGTATAGAGGAGGAAGGAGACCAAATATGAAGACATTGACTTGGAGGCATAGAGGTTATAGGGAGGTCTTTGCTAGGGTTAATGTGGGTGTCAAATTAAAGCGAGATGTAGCAATATATGGAAGCTAGACACTTATTGTAACACCCCTAGTGTTACGAGCATGCTCAGCACCTAGATTAATACCTAAGAGGAAGCAAATAAAAATCCAAGCTAAGGTATTTAGTGTTAAAACTGTTAGTGGAAAGTCTACTAAGAAAATATAATGCGTAGCGTTAATTGTATGGCATGAAAAACGATTTGTATAAACGAAAATGAAATGCCACTTGTATGTAGTACTTAATAGAAATCGAAGCGCAAAAGTCGAGTAGATGGAAACGTCATTTTTGGTTAGGTAAATAAATGTTGAAATAGGATTATTGTGAGCTCCAAAATTGCTTTTGGAAGTTAAAGTCGGCTTTTAGAACTAAAATGAGCGCATCCGAAAATCGTATGGCAATGCCATTTTGGCAAGTAGATTACGAGGAATTTTAGCTATCAACAGTTTGGTGCTTGGGCACGGTATATTGCGTCAAGGTATAGGCTGTGCGTCGGTGTAGGTGTTAATTGGCCGGTAGTTGCCCAGGCCGTGATTTAAATGTATATAAATATCTAGTTTTGGTTCTGGCCACCTGGTTCTTGTCTCCGGGTGTCAGTTGGCCGTGCCAACTTGGTTTGCCGCTGTCTCTCTCTCTAGTTCACCTTGGCCCTTGTTTGCTGCTCCTCGTGGTAATCTAGTACCTCCCCTTTGGCATAGTCGCGATGGTTTAGCTCCGATCGACCTGCGTCGGGTTTTGGGGACGCTTTAAATTTCGTGCTAAGCCGGTTTGGACCGTGGCTCGGGCGTGCGTGTCGTCGAGTCCGCGCCGCTATGCGCAGCTGTCGCTAGCGCAGGCTGCGCCACGCCGTGCTGCTGCGCGTGTGCGTGCACACGTATGCTGCTGGTGCCGGCTCTGGCCGCGGCAGCTCTGGGGTCGCCGAGACCGCGGGACGTGCCGACGTCGCAGCTGCCGCCTCGTCGTGCCACTACCGCCTCCGTCTCGTTGACTCGGCCACAGTCAGATGGAGACGCCCATCTACCTCGCGTGCTCCCGCTGTCCCGTGCACGTCACGTCCGGGTGTGGCCACAGCGAGTCCCGCGCTGCCTGCGTCCGTTGTCCCGTCGCCGTGACGCCCTTGCCGCTGCTCCGCTGCCGCCGCGCTTGGCAGTTGACCCGGCCATAGGGGGATGGGACACCTCCCTTGCCTCGCCTATCCCCGCCAGCGGACGCCGGTGAGCCCCGCTCGGCCCTAGTCACGCCAGCTCAAGCGTGTCACGTTTCGGTCTCTGTTATCGCGTCAGTTATGCATATGTTTGCGTGCCACTATCGAGAGTAGCCACCATTTTTAATCCAATCGCCTCGCTTGTGTGACCTCCTCTCATTCTTTCCGAACGCAGAGTCACCGCCCTTCTTCCCCTTCCTTTTCGCCAAGCTCATCTCTGCAGTGAAATCCATCTTGCCGGGGGTGGCATAGGAAGCTAGCTAGTTGCTTTTCCTTTTCCCAAGCACGCCCTGGCGTTCCTGACCGTCTATGGGGTGAATTGTCCGCCGCCGGTCAAAAACGCCCAGTGCTCGAGAAGTTGGGGGTAAGGCCCGTAGCTCGGTTAACTTCCAATTGCTTGTGCCCACGAACTCACCTCGACCTCCCCCTTCCGGTGCTTGTTTCCTTTTGGCCAGGGCATGCGTCATCGACGTGCTGACGCGGCCATGTCAACCTCGGAGAGCCGCCAACCGCGCCGCGCGCACGTGGCCATGCCACCTCGGCAACCCCCCCACCTGAACCGGCGCCATGGCGAGTACAGTGGTGAGCCCCTGTTGCTTCCCCACCGTCTCTCCCTCCCCGTCCGCGCATAGGGTCGTCAGAACGGATGCGCCACTAGGATGGTTAGCCCACCAGCATGAGCAGAGCAATAGGAGTCACCGAGTAGGTTGAAATCGCCACCTTGGGTTGCGCGTTAGCGGTAGGTGGAGGTCGGCCTGTTGTCCTCGTCATAGCAAGCTTTGTGGGCTCGGAGCGGTCGACCTTGCCGCTGGTCACCGTGCCGTCGAACGCGGGGGAGCAGGGGCCTCCCCGTGGTGAAGACGACATTTTTACAGGGTCCTTAGTGCATAGCTTGTCTCTGGTGTAACAGTGTTTGGTCCGGTCGCGTGATTACTTGCGTGGCGGTGGACCTTTCTGCATAAAGGTGCAGGTGCGCGCGCGGGCTCCCCGCATGTTGGGCCGGTCTGCTGCGCGCAATCGCTCCGCTGTGGGCTGCCTGTTGGGCTGGTCGGCTGCGCACGCGGTCGCCCCGGTGCTGGGCTGCATTGGACTGCTGGACTGGTTTGGTTGCCGCTAGTCCGTTTCAATTTCTAATTAGTTTCTAAGCTAAACTTGTATAATTAAGATAGAATCTTGTAGGTGCTCAAAAATTACGAAACCAATTTTGTTGCACTCCTTAAATCATGACCTATCTGATGGTCTAGGTTGTTCATATAGTTGTACAGCTTTTTTTCAGGGGAGTCTCCAACTGAATTGAGATGGGTAATATTATTGAAATATGATTTTGTAGGGATTTTTGTGGAAACACGGTGATAGCGCTAGCTTTAAAAATATTCACAGTAGCTTTTTAATATTGTTATCTACTTGATGTAAATTTTGGAGCTCCCTAAATAATTAGTTTGCTAGCATAGTTACTGGGCCCTAGTTAGATATCTATTAAACTGATAAATTGAATAAAGCAACACTTTGGGTTCGCGTAGCCAAAATACTTGTTGGGTAACTAATGTCTTATTTAACATTAGGGGTGCGTAGCCTGGTACATTAGAGTTGGCTCGTGAGCTTACGAAGCGTATCGTGTTCTCCTAGTTGTAATTATCGTTGTGTATTTACGTCTCTACGTTGCATCCACATATATCATTATAGGGACGACGGTGGATCGCGAAGTCATCTGGAGCAGCAGAGAAGATGGCGCCTTGAGGATCGTGTCATCGTGATGGAATGCTGACTTTTGGTTAAATCTTTACCCAGGCAAGCCCCGGTGCATAACCCCTATTATTCAGCACTTTAAATTATGCTTGTGTATTAAGTTTCAAGGAGTTGAATGAAACCCACTTGCATATAAATATCCTGATCCCATGAGTCTTACTAGCATGTCAGAATCGTGTAGAGTGCTATGCTACAGGACTCCGGTAGAAGTCGAGTGATTGCCTGTCACTCACGAGAGATAGGAAATATCTTATTGTTACTATTATCATGTTGCTATCTCATGGAATATAAATGTATATGGATAATTGGAGACCGGGCAGAATGGGTTGGATGGACTTGGACCTGGTTGGGCAGCAGAGCAGGGCTCTGGTTGCATTTGTTCCGCCTGTGTCAATTAAGGACCGTTCGTTGCATGGACCCTGGTCAAGTCACAGATTTATTGTCCTGAGCATATACTTGCTTATGGGAGCGGGAAGACTTGTTTCCCTCTTGTCATGGGTTCCGGCTCTTTCCGGACCGGCTTTTTAGGGTGGTTATGTATATTGGGTTGAGGAGGTCTAAGCACCATTCTGAGGCCGGGCCTGCAGTGTTGGGGGCTTAGAGTCCGAGCTTGGACGGGGACCTAGACCCTTTGACAGGAGTGAAATGGGTTGGTCTTGCTTGTGCCCGGGGTACAAGCAAGGCGTGTGTTTTCGGGGCACCCAGCTGGGCATATTGATTCGCGAATCGCCGTTTCTGCATGACGGTACGGCTTGACTATGCTCTGGCATTGTAGTAAGAACTGGCAGTTGAAAGATGAAGAAATGGTTTCTGTTTGCTCAACCCTGCTTGATTATAGACTAGGTGCTTACATAGAAGGTTGGATAAGAAATAAAATACGGCCATTCAAAATAAGAAATTAAGGACACACCCTTAGCGCTGCTTCTTGCAAACAAGAAACCCACAAGCCAGAAAGCCTTGCATAATCCTTGGAGTCTTTTCTTTCCTCCTGACGGGTAAGTCTTGCGGAGTACAATTGAGTACTCAGGGTTTGTTCTACCCTGTTGCAGGTGGCAGGTGCTGATGAGCTGACACTTGTGTGTGAAAACCTCCTGGTGGGCTCAGCGAGGATTTCCTTTGTGATGCGGAGTAGAGTTTATTTATGAAACTCTCACCAAAAGTTTTACAAGGAAAATACTATTAACTTGTTGTCATTTCATGCATTTAAACATTCTTCATGTTAATGTTAACTTGTCATTAAATGGTTTCATTTCCGCTGAACTCTGATAACATTTTATATTCCGCTGTTATAATTACATAATGAATTACTCTGATGTCGTACTAAAAATGGATGTAAGAAATGGTAAGGATGTTGTAAGCTTTACTCTCTCATTTGTGATCCTGATGTAAAAATGTGGATCTTCGAGTTCTCCCTTGCGGTGTGCTCGACGAAATCACTTAGGGCATGTTCAGTTGTGGATCAATCCTGGCCTGGATTCATTCCCGTTCCTCCCAAAAATACGTGTTCAGTTAGCCTACGAAACCTGTATACCGAAACTATTCCACTATACGGCTGCTGGAAAGACCTGGTTATACGGCCGCACTACGACAGGAATCAAACCGCTACTCTGGAGGTGTGGAACGGATCCCCGCGGAACCGAGCATGACAGCTGCGGCGCTATGTCTTCACGACGGCTGCGGCACGAGATCTTGCATGCCTGCGGTTCGGAGGCCTCACGATGGCCAGTCTGGTGTACATGTACCCCTGGCTCAATCCCTCTAGATTGGTTCCACTGCAACCGAACATGGCCTTAGTTTAGTGTTCTCCCTTGGGTACTTAGTGTCTAATGGAAGACAAGTACTCTTTGGAGGGCATTAGATTAGGAGATTCTTCCACACTTATCAAGTGAGACGTGGCAATATATGGAGAGGTTCCCAAGGTAGCAGGGGAGTGACACATTTACATGCAAAGGTGAAAGGTCCTAATGGCTAGAGGGGGTGAATAGCCTATAAAAATTTCTACAACAACACTAAATAAAGTGGTTAAACAAATATGAGGCGAAACGAACGTTATACTAGCCTACTACAAATGCAAGCCACCTACCATAATTCTAGTTGCTAGTCTCTAATCACACAATGGCTATGTCACTATACTAATTAGTGAGCTCTCAAAGACTAACTAAAGAGCCTCACTAACCACTACACTCGACACAAACTAGCTCTCAAAACTAATTACACTAAAGAGCTTAGCTACACTAAGAATGTAAATACAAGGATGTGGTGAAGTTTGTACCAACGTGTCAAGGTGTGTGCCGATCACAATATGGAGCCAATCAATTACAATGAAATCCAGTGAAAACCTCGGAGACAAGATGACATAAGATTTTTTTACCGAGGTTCACTTGCTTACCGGCAAGCTAGTCCTCGTTGTGGCAATTCACTCGGAGGTTCATGCGTTAATTGACATCACACGCCAAACCCTCAATAGGGTGCCGCACAACCAACATAAGATAAGGATTACATAAGCCATGAGTAATTCACTAGAGTATCTTTTGGCTCTCCACCGAGAAAACGTCAAGAACCCCTCACAATCACCACGATCGGAGCCGGAGACAAGCACCTTCCTCCACTTGACGATCCTCGCTGCTCCAAGCCATCTAGATGACAGCAATCACTAAGAGTAACAAGCGAATCTCGCAGTGAAACACAATCACCAAGTGCCTCTAGATGTAAACGCTCAAGCAATCCACTTGGATTCTCTCTCAATATCACAAAGATGATGAATCAATGATGGAGATGAGTGAGAGGACTTTGGCTAAGCTCACAAGGTTGCTATGTCAATGCAAATGGCCAAGACAATGAGCTTGAGTAGGCCATGGGGCTTAAATAGAAGCCTCCACAAAATAGATCCATTGGGCTCTCACTGCAACTTCACTTGGGGTGACCAGACGCGTTGATCAGATCGATCGGACACATGCCACCAGCGTTCGGTCACCCGGCTGGTGCCATGTGT
The DNA here is from genome assembly GCA_022457205.1 of Saccharum spontaneum. Taxonomy (NCBI): domain Eukaryota; kingdom Viridiplantae; phylum Streptophyta; class Magnoliopsida; order Poales; family Poaceae; genus Saccharum; species Saccharum spontaneum. Next base: position 33,337,453 of record CM039579.1, on the reverse strand, counting down.
CCCTTAGTGTTTGACGTCGACCCCACGATCTCAACGATCAACTCGATCACGCGCTCAAGTTAGTGATGACCGGATGTGCCCCTTAGCAGACCGGACGCCCCAATCACTAGTTCACTTGCCACAGTCAAGGCCTGACCGGACGCACCGCTGCAAACACCTAAAGCTGCTTGCCTCTGTGTCAGATCGACTCTAGTAAGGCACCAGAGCCGATTTTCTGCGACCGAACATGTCAGGTGGGTCATGACCGGACGCTGGTCAGCATCCGATCCTCTCAGTCACCACAGCTGCATGCCACATCAGCATGACCGAACGCTGAACAATGTTCAGCAGAGTCCGATCACTCACCTCTTCTAAGTCCGCTCACGTTTCATGGTGACCAAACGCGCAGGTATAGCGTCCGATCCTACGTCTGGTCACAAGAAATAGCGTCTCCTCAACTCCAAACTTCACCAAACTTCACCACCCTTGCTCAAATGTGCCAACCACCAAGTGTACCACCTTGTGCATGTGTGTTAGTATATTTTCACAAATATTTTCAAGGGTGTTAGCACTCCACTGGATCCTAAATGCATATGTAATGAGTTAGAGCATCTAGTGCACTTTGAAAACCGCATTTCGATACGAGTTCTACCCCTCTTAATAGTATGGCTATCAATCCTAAATCACTCACACCCACTATGGTGTCTTGAGTGCAAACCAAAAAGCTCCTATCAAATTTTACCTTTGCCTTGAGCTTTTTGTTTTTCTCTTTCTTGTTTTCCAAGTCCAAGCACTTGATCGTCATGGTCATCACACCATCATCATGATCTTCACCATTGCTTCACCACTTGGAACACTTTGATAAACTAGATTAGCACTTAGAGTTTCATCAATTCACCAAAACCAAACAAGAGCATTCAATCTCTCCCTTTTTGGTAATTGATGACAACCCTATCACAAAGATATGAATTGAAATCATTTTGAATTCATATTGCTTGCCCAAGCATATTTACCATTTGTAAAAGGATATGGACAAGTTTCATGAACCTGAATTGGTAGCATTGCTCCCTCTATATATGTGCTAAGAGTTTGGATTAAAGATTGCACATATGCTTAGATAAGAAATATAGGATGCAATGTCTACCAAATGGTGCTAAGGTATAAGAGATAGACCTTTGAAGCGTGATACCAATCGGAGTGCACCAAATATACCATCCTTAGCACCATTAATAACTAGACATACACAAAAACTAGAAAACCCCGTGAGATCAATGTTATAAGCAAGGGTCTAGTTTTTACAAGATAAATACAAGTCTAGTTACCAAACCTATGCATGCTAGTTTCTCATTTCATCATTCAATCCTACAACTAGCATACACCACACAAGCATGTCAATTGAATTTAAACTTGACAAATGCAAGCAAGCATATAAGAATGCACATTCAAATGCATCATTCAAGTTCATGAGCTTGCTCCCCTTATGTGCTTAAAATTTTAATTGAACTCCTTCCTTTATCATATTTCTCCCTCTATGTCAGTTTCCCCCTTTGTCATCTTTTTACTATCTCTGTGCAATTTCTCCCCCTTTGTCATCAATGACCACAAAGGTTCAATTTTAGATAGTTTAATGTCAATCAATAGGGTGAGGATCATTTTTCCAAATTTGGTTCAATCTAGAGCACTTGCTAAAGCAATTTAACTCAGTTTGATCTAAGGACAAGCTTCTTCACACCTCCAAATAAGGGTTATCTTGTACCATGTTGAGCTAAACACTTATAGCTTATTTTTCTAGATCAAATACTAGGTTCCCACACCCACAAATATGTCATACGCTACCACTAGATCAAGTCAAACATAAAAGCAATAGTGGTACCATACAAACATCAAATTCATTTGATTTTTATGAATGTGCCTATAAGACATGAGGAATGACTAGATGCACTAAACATGTCCTTAGTAAAGTATGTATGTCATGCCAATCAACTTTTACCTTGGTAGCTCAAAGGAGAGGCATGTCATATAGGTGGGGATGCATCAACACATATTTGAGAAATCCAATATGTTCAACTCATTTCTTAGCTTACAATACCTTTTTTCATCCAATGGCTTGGTGAATACATTAGCAAGTTGATCTTCGGTGTCCACGCTCTCAATACAAATGTCCTCTTTTATTGATGATCTTTAATGAAATGGTGACGGACATCAATATGCTTTGTTCTTATATGTTGAACCGAATTGTTGGTTAGCTTGATGGCACTCTCATTGTCACATAGCAATGGCACATTCTTGAACTCGATTCCAAAGTCATTCAATGTGGCCTTCATCCAAAGAATTTGTGCACAACAACTACTGGTGGCTATGTATTCGGCTTCGGTGGTTGATAATGCAACACTATTTTACTTTTTCGATGACCATGAAATAAGTGATTCCTAATAGTTGACATGTGCCCGATGTGTTTCTTCTCTCAATTTTACATCCCGCATAATCTGAATCAGAATATCCAATTAGCTCTTTACTCCTTTGGGATACCATAAACTAGCATTTTGTGTATGCTTCAAGTACCTTAATATTATCTTTGTAGTCTTCAAATGACTTTCTCTTGGAGAGACTTGAAATCTTGCACACATGCACACACTAAACATGACATCCGACCTTGATGCAGTCACATGGAGTAGATTTCCAATTATAGACTGATACAACTTTTCATCCACCATGTTGCTACTTGCATCACTATCCAAATTGCCATTTGTTTCCATTGATGTATTAATGGCTTTGCTATCAATCATGCCAAATTTCTTGAGCATGTCTTTGATGTACTTGCCTTGACTCACAAATATACCATTCCTCAATTGCTTGATTTGAAGATCAAGGAAGTAACTTAACTTTCCAATCATGGACATCTCAAACTCATTAGCCATCATCTTTCCAAACTCTTCACAAAAATCTTAATTGATTGATCTAAATATGATATCATAAACATAGATTTGCAATATAAACAAGTCTTGGCCAATATTCTTAGTGAAAAGAGTTGTACCAACCTTGCCCATTTTGAACCCTTTAGAGAGTAAGAAATCTTTCAATCTCTCATACCATGCTCTAGGTGGTTGCTTCAAACCATACAATGCCTTCTTCAACTTGTACACATGGTTGGGTTTCTTGTCATCTTTAAAACCAGGTGGTTGCTCAACATATACTTCTTCATTGATGTAGCCATTGAGAAATACACTCTTGACATCCATTTGATAGAGCTTGATGTTGTGGGCACAAACATAAGCTAGCAAGATTCTAATTGCTTTCAATCTAGCAACCGAGACATATGTTTCTCCAAAGTCAAGACCTTCAACTTGAGTGTAACCTTATGCTACCAATCTTGTTTTGTTCCTTACTACTATTCCATCTTGATCTTGCTTGTTTCTAAAGACCCATTTGGTTCTAATCACATTATGGTTCTTTGGTCTCTCAAGTAATTTTCATACTTGATTTCTTGTGAAGTTGTTCCATTCTTCATGCATAGCATTTACCCAATCAACATCTCTCAATGCTTCTTCAATCTTCTTTGGTTCAATGAATGATACAAATGAGAAATGCTCACAAAATGAAGCCAATCTTGATCATGTTTGTACACCTCTAGAAATATCTCCAATTATAGTGTCTAATGGATGATCCCTTGCAATATTGGTTGGTTGAAGTATTGGAACTTGATTGCTTACACTTATTTGATCATTGGGTTGAGTTGATGTACTAACCACTTGTTGATCTTACATATTGTCATGAGAGCCACTTGTACTTGCTTAATTAGTGTCAACTTGCATATTTGAGTTATAGAGCATTTGCACTTGATCATCTTCTTCATCACTCACTTACCTAGGCCTCAATTCACCAACATCCATGTTCTTCATGGCATTTGAAAGTTGAATGCTTCTAACATCATTAAGATTATCATTCTCATCTTGGGAACCCTTGGTTTCATCAAATTCAACATCATGTACCTCTTCAAGAGTACTATTTGTCAAATTCTAAACTCTATATGCTTTGCTTGTGGTTGAGTATCTAAGTAAGAATCCATCATTACACTTCTTTTTAAACTTGCCTAATCTAATGCTTTTCTTTAAGATATAACTTTGTAACCAAAGACCTGAAAATATGCAATGTTGAGCTTTCTACCATTCAAGAGCTCATATGGTGTCTTCTCTTTCAATGGATGACAATACAGTCGATTGATGTAGTAGCAAGTGGTGTTGATTGCTTCGGTCCAAAAAGATTGACTCACATTGTACTCACTAAGCATAGACCTTGCCATATCAATGAGTGTTCTAGTCTTCCTCTCAATAAGACCATTTGATTGTGGAGTGTATTTGGCCAAGAATTAATGTCTAATTCTAAAATCATGACACAACTCATCAATTCTAGTGTTTTTGAACTCACTACCATTGTCACTTCTAACTCTCTTGATGGTTGTTTTAAACTCATTGTGAATGCTCTTGACAAATGATTTGAAAGTTGCAAACACATCACTCTTGTCCACTAGAAAGATGTCACGCCCGGTTTTCCAAAGAAGACCAAGCACTCGTTATATGTGTGCCCAGGAAGTCCACACATACAACAACACAATAGAGATATCAAAACAATATTTATATAAAGTGAAATACTTACTATATTAACACTTACAACTATCAGAGTATCACAGAACGATGGCTAAGCTTCTGCTCGGGCTCTATTCTTCTCAGGGACGGTTGACTGGGGGCTTCGTATGCCAAGCACTTCGAAAAGACTTCTGAAAACTCCACTGCACTTTCATCCTTCTTCTAAGCAGCACCTCACTACACACTGGAGTGTAGGGAAATAGCAAGGGTGAGCACATGTCGTACTCAACAAATATAACATGGGGTTCATGAGGCTCAAAAAGATAGACACTGGTTTACTGCATTTAGCTTTTAATTATCACAGTTTTATCATATGAGTAGCATCAGGTTTTCATTTATCCCACAATAAACATATGATCAATGTAAAGATGAATAATGAATAGCAAAAATACATTTATAGTCATTAGTGATCATCTATTCCATAAGGGTCCAAGGCCACTCGTGACCGTGAGCACGGCTGTTATAACAGTTTTACACTCTGCAGAGGTTGTACACTTTCACTGTGAGTCATGATTTACCCTTTCGCCCGAGGTGATTAGCCTCTTGACCCACTACTAAGGAAGGTCGGCAGGGTTCACTATGAAGTCTTTCAAAGGTTCGTCTAACAAGTTAGGGTCATTAGATTCACTCAGCAAACAGATGTAGAGCCCCCTTCCAAATGGCACAATGACGCGTAGCCTATACACATAAGGACATAGGCCGCACTATACCCGATTCATCAAGCCATTCTTATGCCATGAAGGTTACCACTAACAAGCTAGAAAAGGTCCTCATACTTGACTAAAGCCAGAGCCATATAGCCCACACAGTTGTACTGTAAGTCTCGGATGTTCGCTTATAGATGAGTCCTTATGGAGAGAAACTAGAGCACCAAGAAAAATAGCATCATGCTCTAGCCCTCTTTAAACAGTAATCAAAATGACATCTTTTAGTGTTGTTGCATATTCCATTAATCATATTACAAGATCATAGTTTATGTTCAGCGCTAGCAAAAGCTACCCAATGCAAAATCCCATAGGTGACAAGGTATAGATCAAAAACTAGGAAATTCCTTAATGGCAATTCAATACAAACACATTCAATATGATTTTATGTGATTAAAGTGAATAGGACAACAAGAAAATCCCATGTTATACTTGCCTTTTCCCAAAGTTAGCTGCTTAGAATCTCCAGTTGCTATCTTCTGGTCTCAAGTCCTTTTGCTTCGACTGACGGTCCTCAGCTCCTCGTCTTCAGTGCTAATTAACCAAACTTCTTCTACTCGTAGCAATCAAGTAGAATAAACAGACAACAAACACAACTAAGAACAACACACCAAACAAACGAGACACTTTAAAAGAGAACGTACTAAACAATACGATACGTTGCTACGATCGCAAAAACGCAAGAACGATGGATAACAGAGCTACCATCAAAGAGGACACACGACTATCGAGGAGTTTACAACAACTTAGAGAAGACAAACTATACGTTTGATTTATTTTAGTTAATGAATTAAGGTGATAGAACTTAGATAATGTTAAAGTTTATATATATAAACATAGGAGTATAAACCTATATTGTTTCTAATTTGATAAGCAGTGCAAACATAAATTAGTTAAAATTAATGTTTAAATTAAAATTTAGAACACATGTAGCATGTTAAACGTCGTCGGCATATGTACAGTAGACTACGTCAATTCAGGCAAGGCTAAAGCGATTAAGATACGGAAGTTGAAGGCAATGACGGAGATATATGAGTACGGACTAAAAAGACAACCTAAGCAGCTCCAAGATGATATGATTTATGGTTATGAATGACAACGAACGACATCAGCATATTTTTTGATCAATTAATAATAGATAGACAAGGTGATCTGTGGGCTGACGTTAATTAAACATGCATAAACACTTGCTACTGATGTCAAGGTAATGGACATTTTAGAGAACTATCCTAAGTTGAATTAACCAATTTACATTGAATTATAAAAGATAAAGCTAACCTTATTCATATTTTATTTATGAATATTTATTTAGTGTTTAAGTCATTTAAACATGTATAAATTAGAAAGCATAAAGAACGTGATAATAGCTAATCGAATCATTATATGTTTCTTGCATAAACTAAACAAGTTCTATTTAAGAAACACTTAAGTTCTTATTAATCATGATAGCATTTGATTATTTATAAAAGATAAATTATAAACCAAAGTTACTTTTAATTTGATAAGACAGTAGATAAATATTAGTTAAATTAACTACATGCTTCATGTTTAACTAAACTAATTATGATTAAGAAACATTTAAGTTAATAGTAATTAAGTTAACATTTATTTAAGAATGTTCTATGTATGAACCTAAGTCGCTTCTAATTTAAAAGAACATGACATAAACATTAATTAAATAAACATAATTTAATTTGTAAACATATAACGTGACATGGTAAACAACGTTGCTAATGCGTCTCTTACGCCAGCATAGTCACGAAGCAACAAGAACGAAATTATACCCCTATGTTGCTTTTAGTTAGAAAGCTGTTAAATAGATATTAATCAAGTTACATTTAAATAGATAAATTCATACTTGAGTGACATCACAAAAACTATCGCTACTGTATAGAGCGCAATGCTACGAAACTATCGCAACAAGAACAGATTTACAAACCTAAATTGTTTTTAATCATAGAACTAAGTGCATGTCAATTAAATTAATATTTAATTTATATATGACTAGCATGTAACATGTCTACGCCGATAGCATGTAGCTTCGGTTGGCATGATCGTAAAATCACAAGAACGAGTTACTACACTAGGTTGCTTTTAATTAAAAATACATTAAATAAATATTGCACGTAAATCAATAAATTCATAATTGGGTGAGACGATATACGTCAGCACTACTACGTAGAGCGCAACTATACGAAACTAACGCAACTGAAACGGAGCAAAACGAAATTAAAACGAAGAAATGACAAAGATATTACAAACCGGTGGCAGAACCGCAAATACTTCATCTTCTACCTCCATCCATCTGAAGAGCCTCGGCCTGGGGGCGACACAAGAAGGAGGAGAAATATCTAATTAAATACACGAGAGATTTTCTAAACTAGGGGACTTCTCTTACGATAGTTTTGGTGTACTTTGCCCATAGGACAGGTACATACTTATAGGGAGAATAAACTTTCCACCTTCACATAAATTAGCAATATAGTACTAATTGCACCGTCCATCTCCACTAATAGGCCTAAATAGACATTAAGGCCTATTAGTAAATAAAGACATAGGCCTTTATGATTATTGCACATAGACTTTGAGCGTTGAGAAAAATAAGATATTTATTTATTTATTTTCGGAATTAATTAATTTTATGGATAAAATAATTCCAAATAAAGTTTAAAATTATTATTTAAGCCACGAAAAATACTCTGAAAGCTCTAAAAATTTAGAAAAAAATTTCAGAGATATTATGGAACATAAGGAACCAAAATAAAGTATTTGGAGCTCATAAAAAGATATTTTGGAGCATTTAAAAATTAGATAACGCTCGCAGAAAAGCGTGAACTAGATCCAGAAAAAGCCAGAACAATTCCTGAAGAGTTCACTGAGATTGATTGATACATGAGAAACTGAAAGGAATAATTTATGTTATAAAGAAAAGATTTTAGGAGACTCCCAATGAGAACTTAAGATGAGAAACAAGGAATATTGATTGCGAAAAAAGATAAAGACGTGCTGGAGAAGAAAGATCGATCCACTAAACGTATTTTGAAAAACTTTATTCGCTCTTAACACGCAAGAGTTAACGAGCAACATCACATAAAATTCGTCTCCCAATTAGTCCGTGATTTGGCACTAAAGTGCTACAGTAACACTTTTGCTAATGTCGGATTAATTAGTCTTAATAAATTCGTCTCACTGTTTTCAGACTAGTTGTGCAATTAATTTTTTTTGTTAATATCCGAAAATCCTTTCCAACATCACATAAAATATCCGATTTGATATTTTCGCTAAAAACTTTTCGGAACTAAACGAGGCCTTAGCCAAGATGCTGATGGGCAAGCAACGTAGGACAAACAACATGCCACTAGCCATTGAAGGTTCATTAATTTGACACATACCTGAAAGCTGTCCAACTAATACCGTACTTATAGCTGTTGGAGGCGGCTAAGGGCAGCCGAACACGCTGATTGCTTTGTGACACCACCGTTTCCAGCGCATCGATCATTGCTGTCTTAGCTGCTGCACCATACAGTAATACAGAACAAGTGCAGGTCATTGATTGGACAAACTCGCATCGAAGGAAGTCCGCGTACGCAGAATCTGACACCTGCTTTGTGACGATGCATGATATACGTGGCGGTAATGTAAGGCTACGTTTAGTTCAAAAAAATTCAAAAAATTTTGCACAGTCGAATCTCTGACACATGGAGCATTAAATGCAGGTGAAAAATAACTAATTGTACAGTTTGTCTGTAAGTGTCGAGACGAATCTTTTAAGTCTAGTTAGTCTATGATTGAACAAATTTTGTCAAATAACAACGAAATTGCTACAGAATTTTTTTTCAAAAAAATTTTAGCATCTAAACAAGACCTAAGCGCTCAGAGTCACGGTTGCTGATTGCGTGTCGTGTCGGAATTAGAGGACGAGATGTACTTTCTTTTTCATCTGATAGTACTATTTCTCTTGTTCATTTATGGTGTTTCCACAGACCAGTGAATTTTAGTACGTTGGACGGCGCAGCGAAAAGAGGCCATCCCTGTCTCTCTCCCGTAGTCCCGTGCTGGGGCGGGGATAAAGACCTGTCATTGCGTCGCAACTACTCCTGCACGATCTCACTGGAGCTGGGCCTTTTAGTTAATCCAGAATTTGACATTACGTAAAAAAAAGATTCTCATCACATCAAAATATCGACATATGTATGGAGTACTAAATATAGATGAAATTAAAAACTAATTACATAATTTTGTTGTACTTTGCGAGACAAATATTTTGAGCTTAATGACAATTTTTATTAAATACAAACGAAATGTTATAGTAACACTACAGTATATTTTTGCCTTTACACGTCCAAAGTTAGGAACTAAAGGAGGCCTTGCTACGACGTCTCTGAATCACTACTACTGCTCTCAGAGTGAAGGGGTCTGTTATTTTTATAATTAAAAAAGTGAGAGGTCGTATGAAAAAAGAAATGCTCCTGATCGGTCCTCAAAAAAGAACAACTGCTACCTTCGTTAACTTTTACCATAGCGCACAATGCATTATGATCGGTGAATATATAGCTGCAATTCATTTTCACCTCACCTCGAAGCCTTTTTTTTTGCCGACTAGTTGTATGTCCTCTGGACGTGCTATACATCCATTCACATGGATATGTCACACACATCTCATGGCAGCTCTCTCTCACACACACATGGATGCTCATCGGCTATAATTGTCCACGTAGCCCGAGGCACGGCGACTCGGCACGAAGCCCGCAAGTTTGGCCTAGCCCAAGCACAGCACGACCCAATAGTCAGCGGGCCCAGGCCAGCCCGGCCCAGGGGTGCAGGCCGTGCCTAGGCCGCCACTCAAGCCCGTGGGCTGGCACGGCATGACTCGGCCTACAACGGCCGGCCCGCCAATGGCCCGGCCACCCCCTATCCCAGCGTCCCCCACGGCAACGCGTGGGCTGCTAGCCGGCCCAGCCCCAACTGCTCGTTGGCCAACGCCTCCACACCGCCCCCTCCCCCTCATATATAACCGCGAGGCCGCGGCGCCCCCTCCCCCTCATCGCGAACCCTAATTCATTTCCATCCACTCCACTCCGCCACTCCGCTCTCGCCTTGTTGTCTCTTATGCTGGTGGCATCCGACCTCCCCGACTCCGGTGACCTCAATCCGCCTGCCGCCGGCAAGCCCCTCCATACTCCTCCTACATGATCCCTTCCCTCTGCGCCTCTCTTTTCGCCTTCTCCCTATCTCCCCTCTTGATCTCGATGATTATGTGAGTTCGTGTCCCCATCTGTCCCTCCTCCACCACTCGTCGTCCTTCTAACCGGTGTGTCGTGTTGTTTGGGTCGCCTTCTCCGGCGTCGGGCTCCGATTGTATATGTACAACCTTAACCCTAACCCTAACCCTACTCTTCCATGTATTCTGATTCTGATTTGATCTGTTCTTTTCCTCTTCCATCTTTGTGCAGGTCGGTGGCTGATGCGTCGTCCTCTAGCTGCGGCATAGAGCGACTAAGGCTGCCCCGCACACCGTTGAGGAACGGTGCTAGAGAGGCCTCTGCACGAGGGCTCCATGGCTGGTACTAATGACTTGTTCATTGTCACTATGAAATAATGAAATGTGAATGAATTATGATTGTGAGTGACTGATTCAGAAATGTGATTGTGAAAATGAAGTGTTGGATGAGAGAAGCAGTTTGAGATGTTTTAAGAGAAACGGGCTGTGGGTTGGCACGGGCGCGGAATTGGCCGTGCTTTGTGGGCCGGCACGGCACAGATGTCGGCCCGTAGTGCCGTGCTTGGGCCAAAGGCCAGGCACGGGGCACAGTGGGGCACAGCCCGGGAGGCATGGCGTGTTGTGCCTGCCCGACACCCTGCGGGCCGTGCCTAGCCCGTGCTCGTGCCATGCCGATCCGGACCGGCCCGTTGGCCAACTATACTCATGGCCCCTCTCCCCCCACTGGTCCTACCGCACCAAAACCTCAAAGCTCGGACGTCAATGACACTGCAGTGTGCAGTGCAAGTCTTTGGCGTTATTTTGTCTGGCGGACACGTCACAAAGGTAGGACACGTAGCACACACACCTCATCACCACACACAGTCGTTGCCAACCTAATGAAGTCGAATGATTGTACTGATATGATAAGACTGAATTCTCTGTGTGTGCGCGCGCTTTTTTTTTTCCTGACTCATTAGATTAAGGGGTGTGTGGATGGACTAAACTAATCTTTAGTTCATATTTGGATGCAAAGTAGTAAGTCTAAACATAAACTAATCGTGGTCTAACAAAAACTAACAGAGGCTAATTGATGAGTAGAACTCACATAAAATAAGAATTTATAATTAGCAGTACATGTTTAGTTTATAATCCAACGACGAACTAAACTTTAGTCCAGTGATCAAACAGGCCTAAAGGGCATGCAAGAGAGAATTGATGAGAGGTTATGAGGGTGTGGTAGTAGTTATTGTACTTTCCAGCAGGGTACCGTTATCTCCCCATATACACAGGCGCGAGCAGCTCTATAAATTGAGCTTGTCCAGGGACGACGTACAGTTCAGTTCACTGGTGGCTGGGACTAGTTCACAAATCACAAGGAAGCAGTGGTAGCTCGCAATGGCGACGAACCCCGGCCTCTTCACCGAGTGGCCATGGAAGAAGCTCGGCAACTTCAAGGTAGTTCCGGCCGACTCATGAGCATGGAAGGACGACGCGTTTCGTTTTCTTTTTCTTTTTTTCAAGAACATGACTTCACGCGTATTTCATCGAGAAGGAGTGCCTCATTTTCTATATACTCTCTTTTTTTACTTCTAGAAATACAGTTAACTAAGAGATCGAGCAGTGTCATGCATGCTGGCTGACGCTTGCTTGTGCATCATGCACGTTGTTGACGATGCTGTGCATGCAGTACCTGCTGCTGGCGCCATGGGTGGCGCACGGCGTCTACCTCGCGGCGACCAAGGGGTGGAAGGCGGCGGACCTGGGGTACATCGCCATCTTCCCGTCGCTGCTCCTCCGGATGCTGCACAACCAGGTGTGGATCACCGTGTCCCGGCTCCAGAACGCGCGCAGCCGGCGGCAGATCGTGGACCGGGGCATCGAGTTCGAGCAGGTGGACCGCGAGCGCAACTGGGACGACCAGATCCTCCTCAGCGGCATCCTCCTGTACCTGGGCTCCATGTACCTGCCCGGCGGGCAGCACCTGCCGCTGTGGCGCACGGACGGCGCCGTGCTCATCGCGCTGCTGCACGCCGGCCCCGTGGAGCTCATCTACTACTGGCTCCACCGCGCGCTGCACCACCACTTCCTCTACACCCGATACCACTCCCACCACCACGCCTCCATCGTCACCGAGCCAATCACCTGTAAGCTACAACTACAAGCCAGCGCCCCCCCCCCCCCCCCCCCCCCTTCACTTTCAAATTTCAATACGCCGGCAAATTTGCTGTCAGTAATCATGCATATGCAAGTTGGCAAATTTGCTGGTGGCAGACTCTGCCTGGATTCGCCTCTAGTATGTTCCTTTTCCTTGGTAGAGCTAGCTCCAGCTCCAACTTGATCCAAGATGAGTACACGTACGGTGTTCGATCGAGTGAATTATCTTATTTACATTCTGAAAGAACGTTAAAACTATTCTATTTTTGACTTACAAACTTTATACCACTTCCATCCTGAAAAGGACGCATCCTTAGCCAGGCTGACCGACATAAAACAGCTCCAAACGGAGAAGCTTTACCAAATAGAGAAGCTTTGTCAAACGGAGCCTTACAACATTAAATAAATAAATAAACTATTAAAATATATTATTACATGACAAATCTAATGACACTTATTTGGTATGGTAGTTTTTTCGTAAATATAAACTTAGTCAGACTCAAAATGATTTAACTTGGTACTACGTACAATTGTATTCTTTTTACTACAGCAAAGTGTTTTTTTCCGTGCCGTACAGAACATTTTATGAAAAATCACTGTCCTGTAGACAGTTTTTAAAGAGTCTAGGTCTAGGAGCTTAACATGGCTTTGGCATGGTCCCGGACATCGACATCCAGAGTTGCATGCATGAGGTTGCTAAGTTCGTTCTTTATTTTCATCACTGGCCGATTAAGGACGAGCAAATCCGGGACCATGCGAAAGCCATGCTGCACAGTTGCTGCATGCCTACAGCTTCCACAACCGAACAGAATCCAGACATGATCGCGTTCATTGCCGGTCACCACGTACACGTACTTATTACCGCCGAATCACTATCTCCATCGGACAGATAGAACCCCCACAGTACAGTTCCACAATCCGTACGTGGTTATATCTTTTCTTTACACTCAAAACCGACCTCTAGTGCAGCAAGGAAACCAATATTCTTAAAAGCTGTTCTAGGGACATCATCGCTTTCTGATGTAATTGTCAAAGTCTTGATTCCAATAAAAAAGATAGTAAAACAATATCTTCACTCATAAAATGGGAGTTCATTTCTTTTATAAAAAAAGAAATATAAGAGAAGCTTCTTGGTTCTCATGTAAAATCTAGAAATATAGAGCGTATATATGGCTGAGCTGGGAGTGTTGTGTGTACCTTCAGTATAGTTGCAGAGCTCTGCATGCAGCTAGGCTTCAACAGCTGTAGGCATAGTGAATTCAACCATATGTACAGGCGCCCTGATTGGAGAACTCATGTTGGTCTTTGTAGCCAGCATAGTGACAGCATCTGAATAAAGATGATTCTTTAAAAAGAAGTACCAAAATAATAGTACTTCTGAGTATTCAAACTATCAGAGATGAAACTTCGAAGGGAAACAGTTGAGTAATTCACATGTAACCCAGGGAGGTTACGAGAGGAAGAGAAAGTAGGTAAACCAGAATTAAGGGCAGAGTAGTTTTGCAAACTAATTATTATGGCACTCATTCAAAGGTGCAAAAACAGAGAAAAGTACTTGCACTAGACATGCCTTAGCCATGGAAATTATGTCACAAGAACTCACAATTTAATAGATAATAATGAATAATAGCCTGTTTTCTTCTTCCCATCTCCATTGGTTTCCATAGGCAGTAAGATAAACTGATGCAGAAAAGCTGTAATTCAAACAAGGTCATACTTACAGCATGCATCTACACCTCAAAGAAATGCAAAAACAGAGAGATACTTCTGCGGCATACAAACAAGAGACTAGAGCGATCCACATGGCAAATAAAAACATTGTCAGACTTAGAGATCGACAGATTTCTGAGGGAATATACCTAACCTGGTTTATGATCCTTCTCCAAGCAAGATACATAATCCCTGACCTTAGAAAGCAGAAAGACTGCAACAATAAAGATAACTTAAACCTTGAGATGTTATCATATATCACAGATCATCTCCTTACAAGAATTATCAGGCAGCCCTCTTATGCACATCTAATGGTGCTTTTTTATTCCCTTTGGAGCAACTAGCGCATATTAAGATCAAATATTGTTCTCTTTTGCAGCCGTCATCCATCCATTTGCTGAGCTCGTGGCATATGAACTACTGTTCGGGATCCCATTGATTGTGTGCGCCTTGAATGGAACTGCTTCCATTCTTGCATTTGAGATCTACTTGGTCTACATCGACTTCATGAACAACATGGGTCACTGCAACTTTGAATTGGTACCCAATTGGCTCTTCAAATGGTTCCCTCCTCTCAAGTATCTCATGTACACACCCTCGTAAGTATCTCATATAACTGTTGCTCTCCACAATTGATATGATTTGTTAAGCAATGCAAGCTGGGTTGACTCAATAAACTATATTTTGTAAATTAAGTTATTTCCATGATTCCATATGTTGTTCTGAGTATATAAATAAACTTTTGCGACTTAGGTTTCATTCTCTTCACCACACTCAGTTCAGGACAAACTACTCCCTGTTCATGCCATTCTATGACTACATATATAACACCATGGACAAGTCATCAGATACGTTGTATGAGAAGTCACTCAAGGGCAAAGAAGAAACAGTAGATGTGGTTCATCTTACCCATCTTACTAGCCTGCACTCCATCTATCATATGAGGCCCGGGTTTGCAGAATACGCTTCTAGACCTTACGCTTCCAAGTGGTATGTGCGGATGATGTGGCCCATGTCATGGCTTTCCATGGTTCTGACATGGACATATGGTTCTTCATTTACTGTTGAGAGGAACGTCATGAAGAAACTCAAAATGCAATCATGGGCCATCCCAAGATACAGTTTCCATGTAAGAATCATGGTTAACTCAATATACGATATCTGCTTGATATTTTTCATAACAATGAGTGGGATCTCCAGTGTCAACCAAATCATCTTGTTTCAGAAAGGAATCTAACAGAATCACCAACTTTCTCTGTTCTGCAGTATGGATTGACTTGGGAGAAGGAAGCAATCAATAGCCTGGTTGAAAAGGCGATATGTGAAGCTGACAAGAAAGGAGCTAAAGTTGTTAGCCTCGGACTCCTTAATCAGGTATGCCATTTATTCGGTTATTAGAAGTAGACAGCTCAAAAAGATGATCTCTCATTTATATGAAAGTCGCATGAATATGCATTATTAATCTGGAAGTATGGAAATAAAATTATTAGTGTGACTGGACAAAAATGGTTTAGTTGTATGCGGTGAAATAGGCAAAACCTAACAATAAGAAAAGAGTGCAGATTTGGTGCCCAGGGGGGCTGGCGCCCTCGTTAGCTAAAA
>CM039579.1:33237433-33321358 GCA_022457205.1 Saccharum spontaneum | reverse complement strand
CCGTGTAATAAGTTAGTTATTTTGAATTTTGATCGTGGTGGCCCTGGGGGCCTTAAGAACTCAAAACTTAAACTAGTTTTGTGACGAATCTAGTTTTATTCGAGCCTTTTTTTCCTTTCGGCCTGGGTTGTGCTCTCATACGATTTACTTAACGCGCAGTCACGCCCTTTGGCGTGGGGAGCGAGCGGAGGTACCGTAGCCTCGGGGGCGTAAGCGATCTCGCGGCTCGACTGCCCTCGAGCTTCAGGGTGATCTTGCGGCCTTGTAGATCGTGTGAGAAACTGACCTAAGCGGCAGGGAGTGTGCTACTCTCTTTCAAAGTTAAGAACCGTTATAAGACCTACTTAGCGTGCGGTTGCGCCCCTAGAAGGCATGAGGGGTGAGTGGAGGTACCGTAACCTCAGAGGTTGAAGTGATACTCCTGACTCGAGGGCCCTTTCGAACCTTAGGGTGTTCTTGCAGCGAAGTCGATTGGAAAGCGGTTCTTAAATTTTTGAAAGAGAGTACGAGTTTTTTCAGGGACTGGGGGGTCCCCCCCTTGTAGCCCCCGAGGGAGGGTCGATTCTGGGAGTGCAGAGTCGATCCTTCCTCAATGTGAAACGAAAGCTTGAACATCGCCGTAGTCTTTATTGATGAAAAAGGAAATACAAGGCCTCGAGGCTTTCTAAGGAAAAAAGCGACGTAGCTGTTCAATGTTCCAAGCGTTGGTGAAGATTTCGCCCTTCTCGTTGGATAGCTTGTAGGTGCCCGGCTTTAGTACTTCTGCGATGATGTACGGTCCTTCCACGGTGGCGTGAGTTTGTGGCGTCCCTTGGTGTTCTGGTTCCGGCGCAGCACCAAATCACCGACGTTGAGGTCACGCCTGCGTATGTGTCTGTCGTGGTAACGTCGGAGACCCTGCTGGTACCTGGCAGAATGCAACAAAGCCACGTCTCGGGCTTCCTCGAGCTGGTCGAGGGCGTCCTCTCTTGCGGCGTTGTTATTTCCTTCGTTGTAGGCTTTTAACCTTGGGGATCCGTTACTCTATATCTGTCGGAAGCATAGCCTCGGACCCGTAGACTAAGAAGAACGGAGTGAACCCCGTGGCTCGACTCGGCGTTGTTCTCAGGCTCCACAGGACCGAGGGTAGCTCGGTGGCCCATCTTTTGCCGTGCTTGTTTAGCTTGTCAAAAATTCTGGGTTTCAGGCCTTGTAGGAGCATGCCGTTGGCACGCTCTACTTGGCCGTTTGTTTTTGGATGAGCTACGGCCGACCAGAGCACGCGAATGTGGTGGTGGTCACAGAAATCCAGAAACTTTTTACCAGTGAACTGGGTGCCGTTATCAGTGATAATGCAGTTCGAAACCCCAAATCGATGGATGATGTCGGTAAAGAAAATCACGGCTTGTTCGGACCTGATACTGGTGATGGGACGAGCCTCGATCCACTTGGAAAACTTGTCGATTGCGACAAGCAAATGGGTGAAGCCACCAGTAGTTCTTTTCAGCGGTCCGACGAGGTCGAGCCCCCAAACGGCGAACGGCCACGTGATGGGAATGGTTTGCAGAGCATGTGCCGGGAGGTGAGTCTGCCTTGCATAGTACTGACAACCTTCGCAGGAGCGTACTAGTTTGACGGCGTCGGAGACAGCAGTCGGCCAATAGAACCCTTGTCTAAAGGCGTTCCCGACGAGGGTTCGAGGCGCAGCGTGGTGACCGCAAGCCCCCGAGTGCAGGTCGTTGAGCAGGTCCCTGCCTTCCTTGTTTGTGATGCAACGTTGGAGAATGCCCGTAGGGCTGCGGCGGTACAGCTCCCCACCGTCTCCAATGATCACAAAGGTTTTGGCCCGTCGAGCGATCCGTCGAGCCTCGGTCTTACCCGAGGGGAGGTCTCCTTGGATAAGATAGTCGAGGTATGGTGCGCGCCAATCAGTCTCGATGTCAGATGGGGGGGGTCGATCTTTCCACCTGCATGGCCTCGGCCCCGGTCGAGGGGGCCTCTGCCTCAGGTGGGGGGTCGAGCGACGACCCGTCGACCCCTCCGTCCAACCCAAGGTCGACGGATGGCCTTTGGAGATCTTTTGCGAAAACGTCGGGTGGGACCGTAGTTCGACTTGACGCGATTTTTGCGAGCTCATCAGCGGCCTCATTATATTTGCGTGCTATGTGGTTGAGCTCGAGGCCATGAAATTTATCCTCGAGGCGTCGTACCTCTTGGCAGTAGGCTTCCATCTTGGGGTCGCGGCAGCTCGAGCTCTTCATGACTTGATCGATCACTAGCTGGGAGTCGCCTCGAACATCGAGGTGTCGGACCCCGAGCTCGATGGCGATTCTTAGCCCCGTGACGAGCGCCTCGTATTCGGCGACGTTGTTGGATGCAGGGAAATGGAGCCGGATGACGTAGCGCATGTGAACCCCGAGGGGTGAGACGAAGAGCAAGCCCGCGCCTGCTCCTGTTTTCATCAGAGACCCATCGAAGTACATGGTCCAGAGCTCGGCCTGGAGCTGTGTGGGAGGGAGCTGGGTGTCGGTCCATTCAGCCAAGAAGTCTGCCAACACTTGTGACTTTATGGCTTTGCGCGGTGCATAGGACAGGGTCTCGCCCATGAGCTCGACCGCCCACTTGGCAATCCTACCCGTGGCTTCCCGGTTCTGGGCTATCTCTCCCAGGGGGAAAGAAGAAACCACAGTAACTGGGTGGCCCTCAAAGTAGTGTCGGAGCTTACGCCGTGTCAAGATGACAGCATAAAGCAGTTTCTGGATTTGGGGGTAACGGACCTTGGTTTCTGAGAGCATTTCACTAATGAAATAGACCGGCCTTTGGACGAGCAAGGCATGAGCTTCCTCGGCCCGTTCGACGACCAGGACTGCGCTGACTACCTGTGATGTCGCAGCGACATAGAGTAGGAGCGGCTCTCCTGGGGTTGGAGGGACGAGAATTGGAGAGTTAGAGAGTGTGGCCTTGAGCTTGGTGAGTGCTTCCTCAGCCTCGAGGGTCCAGGAAAAATGCTCCGATTTCTTTAAGAGGCGGTACAGAGGGAGCGCTTTCTCGCCGAGGCGCGAAATGAAACGGCTGAGCGCCGCTAGGCAGCCCGTGACCCTCTGTACGCCTTTCAGATCTCGGATGGGGGCCATCTTGGTTATGGCAGAGATTTTTTCTGGATTGGCCTCGATGCCCCGCTTGGACACGATGAACCCCAGAAGCATCCCTCGGGGGACGCCAAAAACGCACTTTTCTGGATTGAGCTTGATATTCTTTGCTCGAAGGCATTTGAAGGCGATGTCGAGGTCATTTATTAGATTGTCGGCTCGTTTGGTCTTGACTACGATGTCATCGACGTATGCCTCGACGGTTGGTCCGATGTGTTCTCCGAAAACGTGCTGCATGCATCGCTGGTACGTCGCCCCTGCGTTCCGGAGACCGAAGGGCATCGTAACGTAGCAATACATGCCGAAAGGGGTGATGAACGAAGTCGCGAGCTGATCGGACTCCTTCATTTTTATCTGATGGTAACCGGAGTAGGCATCTAAGAACGAAAGAGTTTCACATCCCGCAGTTGAATCAACGATTTGATCAATGCGTGGCAAAGGAAAGGGAACTTTCGGACATGCTTTATTTAAACTAGTATAGTCTACACACATCCGCCACTTCCCACTCTTTTTCCTAACTAATACAGGATTAGCTAGCCATTCGGGATGGTGAACTTCCTTGATGAACCCGGCCTCCAGTAGCTTGTGGATCTCTTCGCCGATGACCCTGCGCTTCTCCTCGTCGAAGCGGCGCAGGCGTTGCTTCACCGGTTTGGACCCGGCCCGGATCTCCAAGGCGTGCTCGGCGACTTCCCTGGGTATGCCCGGCATATCCGAGGGACTCCACGCAAAAATGTCGATATTTGCGCGGAGAAAGTCGACGAGCACGGCTTCCTATTTCGGGTCGAGGGTGGCGCTGACGTTCAGCGCCTTCCCATTGGGATCAGCGGGGTCGAGGGGCACGAGCTTGACGTCTTCCGCGGGCTCGAAGCTGCCGGCGTGTCGTTTCGGGTCGGGAATCTCGTTGGCGAGACCGTCGAGGTCTGCAGCCAAGGTTGCCGATTCCAAAACCGCCTCGCCGTGCTCGACGCACTCGACGTCGCACTCGTAGGCATGTTCGTATCAGGGCCCCACTGTGATGACGCCGTTTGGGCCGGGCATCTTGAGCTTGAGGTAGGTGTAGTTTGGCACGGCCATGAACTTGGCGTAGCACGGGCGTCCGAGGATGGCGTGGTATGTCCCACGGAATCCGACCACTTCGAAGGTGAGGGTCTCCTTCCTGAAGTTGGCCGATGTGCCGAAACAAACGGGCAGATCGACCCGTCCGAGGGGTTCTGCCCGCTTCCCTGGCACGACACCGTGGAAGCCCCCGACGCTAGGTTGCAGGCGCGCCCTCTCGACCCCCAGGAGGTCGAGGGTTTGTGAGTAGATGATGTTGAGGCTGCTTCCGCCGTCCATGAGTACCTTAGTGAGGCGCGTGTTGGCGATGACGGGATCAACGACAAGTGGGTAGACCCCCGGATTGGGGATGTAGTCCGGATGATCATCACGGTCGAAAGTGATGGCCACCGCGGACCAATCAAGGAAGCGAGGGACCGCCGTCTGCACGGAGAAAACCTCACGCCGCTCTCGCTTGCGCTGGCGCGCTGAGAGGCGGGTTGAGGGTCCTCCGTAGATCATGAAGCAGTCGTGGATCTCGGGGAATCCCTCCTCCTTGCCATCACCCTTTGGGTCCTCCTTCTTGTCGGCGGCCTTGTTGCCAGCGCCCTCAAAGTACCTGCGGAGCATATGACAATCCTCGAGGTTATGGTTAGTGGGCCCCTTGTGGTAAGGGCACGGTTCCTTGAGCATTTTGTCGAAGACGCCCCCGCCGGGGGGGCCTCGAGGCTTCTTGCGTTCGGTAGCAGCGACAAGCTCGTCGGCCGGGGCCTCGAGCTTGCCTTGCTGGCCCTTCTTCTTCTTGCGGTTGTTCCTTTTGGAGCCTCGGGCGGAGCTCGCAGGATCGTCGGTCTTCTGCTTGCCAGTGCCCTGCTCGCCGCCAAAGATGGCACCAACTGCCTCCTCGCCGGCGGCGAAGTTGGTGACGATGTCCATCAGCCCGTTGGCAGTGAGCGGGGTGTGACGCCCCAACTCTCGGACCAACTCCTTGCAAGTGGTGCCCGAGAGGAAGGCCATAATTACATCAGAGTCGGTGACATTGGGCAGCTCGGTGCGTTGCCTGGAGAAACGCCGAATGTAATCCCGGAGGGATTCACCTGGCTTCTGCTTGCAACTCCGGAGGTCCCACGAGTTGCCGGGGCGCATGTAAGTTCCCTTGAAGTTCCCCTCGAACACCCTTACGAGGTCGCCCCAGTCGTGGATCTGTTGGGGCGGCAGGTCCTCGAGCCAGGCTCGAGCGGTGTCGGAGAGGAACAGGGGGAGCTGGCGGATGATGACTCGGTCGTCGGTGGCCCCGCCCAACTGACACGCCAAGCGGAAGTCGGCGAGCCAAAGTTCGGGTTTGGTCTCGCCGTTGTATTTGGCGAGAGTCGTGGGAGGGCGGAACCGTGCTGGCAGTACCGTTTCGCGGATTGCCTTGCTGAAGACCCGAGGGCCCGGAGGCTCGGGTGAAGGGCTGCGATCCTCCGAGCTGTCGTAGCGCCCGCCCCTGTGCACGTGGTAGCCTCGAGCCACACCGTCACCGTGCTTGCGCGTGCGGCGCTCGACGACGTTGCCACGGGTGTCTCGAGGTTCTTGGTCATGAGCGACGGGCTCGGGGGCGGGAGCCATCCGGATCCGTCGGGCAGGTTCGGGATGAACCGAGGCCTCCCTCTCCTTCCGAGAGGGCTCCGCGAGCCGCTCCGAGGCGGGCTCGCGTCGCCTCGAGGCAGAGCTCTCTGCCTGCTGCAGGGCAGCAGTCTCGAGGAGTTCTCGGATCTCATCTCGAGCCCGGCGCGCTTCGGGGTTCGACGGCTCGGGCATGTTGCGGAGGAGCATGGCGGCGGCGACGACGTTCTGGCTGGCTCGAGCGAAGACCGGGGGATCGGTTATCCGGTCCTCGTCGATGCGACGGTTGACGTCGCGAGCTCTTTCGCGAGCTCTCCCGCCAAGTACGCGTTCTGCGCGCTCATGCTCGAGAGTTTGTTGGAGTAGACGCAGATTTTCTCGTTCCTCGTCGAGCCTTTCCCGCAACTCGCGGATTTGGTCGAGCTGCGCCCCCTGATCCGCAGGGAGCTGAGCCTCGCCTTGCCCGGCAGGGTGCCCGTCGTGAGGAGGCGTGCGCCCTCCTCCGACCGGCTGTTGCTCCTGCGAATCCGACGCGCTTTCAACATCGACGTTGAAACACTCGCGGGTCGGATCGTAGGTATCGTCAGCCGAGTCGGAGTCAGGGGCGCCGAAATAATAGTATGACGGGGGAATGCGCGGTCGTTGCGAGCCGCTACCGGGGTTGCGGCATGGGGAAGCGGCCACACGGGGTTCTGTTTCTGGCGTCTCAGTAGAGTCCAGATAATCAGAAGCCGGCGTGGACGCGACGAGGTCAAGGGCGAAGCGTAGGTGGTGCCCAGGGAGTTCCTCATAAGCACTCATACGAGTGCTTACGGAGGAAGCGTATGCTTGGGCGGCCGGAACCAGCCCAAACAGAAACGGCGAAGGTGATGTTGCCGCCCTTGCCGGGAGGGAGGCACGGGGGCAGCGACGTTGCACCAGGCGGAGGAGCGGCGGGGTTCTCCGCTGGCATGCTGTCCTCGGCCAGGCCCATCGTGCCCAGACTTTCCACGAGAAAATCCGGGCCGGCGTCTGGCTGGGAAGCGCCGAACCGGGGAATCCCATTGCCCTCCGTCAGGTGGAAACGATGGTTGCGCCGGGCTCGCCGCCGCCGAGCGGCTCGCGCCAGCCTGGAGCGACGGTACCGGCGGACTGCTCCCCCAGGCTGGGAGAGCTCGTAATCCTCGTCGGTAGGGTGTCTTGGCGGGAGCAGGACCATATCGTAGCCATAGCCGAGCGACATGAACTCCAAACTCCCGAACCAGATCACCGTGGCCAACGGGATAGGGCGTTCGGGGTCAGCCATCCAGGGAAAAGGCGGGAAAGCGACGTTAGCACGCAGCGCTCCCCTACCTGGCGCGCCAACTGTCGGTGTTCGGACCCCGGGGGGTCCTAAACCAACGAGTAGAATGCTGCGTGTCCCTTTCCTGGATGGTGATGCAAGGAGAACACACGGGGGTTTATCCTGGTTCGGGCAAAAGAAGGCCCTACGTCCAGCGGGGGTGAGAGAGATTTGTATTTCCTTGCACCGAGGTGCTTGCGTAGGGGTTACAAGCTTGCGAGAGAGGGCGACGAGCCCAAGTCTCAAAGGAGAAAAAGAAAGAGTACAAGATGACTGCTTGAGATGTTGATCGCTATGTTGTGTGTGACTGGTTGTCCGTCCCCCTTCTCTAGGGCCCTGGCCTACCCTTTTATAGGACGGGATGAGGCCAGGACGATGGGAGCCTTGAGATGATGTTTTGTCGATCCTGTTGAGACGGCTGTAGCGACGTGCCTCAGGAATGGGAGGCCATCCTCTGGGACGTGATGTCGTAGGCGTCGAAGTGACCCGGAGCGTCGTGCCATATCGTCCTTTCTTCCCTGTTGCGCCGTGTCGGTGGTCGAGGTCGGGTCGAGGTAGGGTCGAGGCCGAACGGATAAGTCCGAATCCCTGGAATCCTGGCGTACGGGCCTTGTCGTATCCTTCCTCGAGGGTTAATAGTGACACACAGGATGAGGCATGGCGGGTACAGTGACGTTTTTCACCTCCCATCACGGGATGGGCGATAAAACAGTGAAAACTGACACCGGTATTGTTCCCACGTCGACCCAGGCCGTGGCCATACCGGTAGGTGGCGGTTGGTAGGTTGCATTAAATGCTTTGACTTTTCGTCCCGTGGTAGGTGGGGACTGAGGGGGTCGAGCGCCTCGACCCGGGCTCACGCGAGTCGGAACGCCCGGGGCGGTCGAGCCCCGTGCGGGTTGGAACGCGGTCGAGGCCTCTCGTCGAGGGGGGCTCGTACGAGTCGGAGACGGGGCGCGGTCGAGGCACTTCGTCGAGCCGGCCTCGTACGAGGCGGACCTGTCGCACGTAGTGGGCTGTGCTTTATTGCGACTTAATCGTTTTAGTTTTTATGATCGTTAAACGTGGGGTACCCCTATACTATTGGTACCGACAGAAGGATTTTAAGCGTGTGTTTGGACGGAGGGTCGAACCGTTGAAGGTGGGTTAGGTTGGGTCGGACCTCTTTTTAGAGGTGTTTGGTTTGGAGTTTAAAGGAGTTGGGTTCATTTCACGAGAAATATTCCCTATAGTGTTGTTCATCTAATTTCACATAAACAAAGCAACCGGCTCGACCCACTTCAGTGGGTGGCCTGGGCAAGTGCACGAGCGGCGGCCTCGACGAACGAGGTGCGGCTGGGTGAGCGGACGAAAATAGTTTTGCGTAAGGTACTTTCAAATTATCAACTAAGCACCATTAATTATGTTGATGATAGTGTATTATTAGGATATCAGGGGAGGGAGGGTTGTGTTCTCTCTTAATCCGTCCTAAAAATTTTAGAGTTTACTATATTGGAGGCGAAGGGAAAATGTTCTACTCCGCGCTTCATAAAGAGTGTCATTCTCACTTTTAGAGAAGTCAAATATTTTTAACATCAAATATATATAAAGAGAATATTAATATTTATATAATTAGTATCATTAGATGAATCGACGAATATATTTTTATAATATTTTTTTGAGATACAATAATATTTGGGATAGAGGGAGTTAAACTTTTGGTACGGAAACCAATGGCGGCAGAACAAAGTTAATCTGGGACAGAGAGAGTAAATCCTCAGCGACATTTTTCATGACGTGATGAGAAGGAAGTATAGAAACTTTTTATAGAATGAATCTCGTATAAGTATAGAAAAACTGTGTCGTTATTTTTTGGTTGGGCTTGTCCGACCCCGCGCCACTGGATGCTGACGGCCCGTTTGACCTTGCCGACTTTGCGGCTTTGCCTTCAATACGTGCTTCCTCCGTCCAGAAAAGAATGCAACTACGTATTGCATACCAGCAAAAAAAAATTCACGTTTGACCAAATTTCTAGTAAATACTATTCACATTTACGGTTCCAAAATAATTTATTATAAAAACACATTTTGCAATTAATCTAATGATATTTATTTGATATCATAAATATTAATACTTTTTTATCTATAATTGATCGAACTTAAGATATAAAACCACAACACTATGTTAAAATTATATTCTTTTCTAGACGGAGGGAGCGGTGTTAAAATTATATTCTTTTCTGGACGGAGGGAGCAGTTCAATATGTAATTGAGGTCAGATTTTTACGTCGCTGTTCCTACCGCGAACTTGTCCTCGCACGTCGGCAACGGCCGGCGGGAGCCGCAAAGCGGCATGCATGCGCTCGGGCCCACGTGCCACGCGTCGCCCGCCCCCACGGCCTGCGCCTGCGCCTGCGCGTCCGACCGCGGTGCCGGCTCCGATCCCCGCTGGGGACTCGGGGCTCTCCAGGCTCCACACGTCGCGCTGATGGCAGTCCAGGGTGCCCGAGGCGAGACGTGGCGACGCTGACGAGCTGCAACGTGCATGGACGCCTGTGGTGCGGACCGATATGGGCATGGCCGACCTGCGGCTGCCGCCTGCCGGCCCCGTGACGCACCGTCGCCAGGCCTATCTCCAGTTTTTTTTTCATTTGCCAAAGGTTACGGCAGATGCGATGCCTTGAGTATTCGCACGTAGAAGCCCCCGCGGTCTGGCGTGTGGCGTCTGGGTCTGCTGGAATTTAACTTCAGAGCCCTGCCAAAATAACGTGGCTGGTGCCCCCCCCCCCCCCCCCCCCCCCCCCCCCCAATACGCGATCCCCCGCGATGCGACGAAGGCCCGCATCAGAAGAACTCGGAGGGAGGTGAAGCACGCGAACGTTTTTTTTATATAAATTAGTTTTACTGTTTGAATGAATTTAACGATTGACATGTTATTAGGGTTAGTGAAAAGGGATCGGACGACGGTTTTGTCTGTCGTTGAATCGTTCTCAAGAGTCTGACGTTGCTGTAGGAAAGATTATTTCGGACATGTTGAACATCACTTTAGTTGACTTTCTTTACAAGCTTTTAAAAAGGACAGGGATGATTACGAAATGTCTGAATAAATAACCCAAACTATATACGTACAATCTAGAGCAGCATTAGCGTCCAGCTCATGACGGCCACGGGGCCCTGCATGTGAACATGAACACGGCGTACCCTGTTCTAGTTTTCACAATTTTTTTCCCTCAAAAAAAGTTTTCACAATTTTAGTAGCATGCTGTAATTCAGTTCATCGATTTCGTCACTTGGATGGAGGGTTGTCACTGGGAGCTCATCCGTCTCCTTTTTTTCTTTGTTTCCTTGGTGATGGAGTACTACTCCGCACCAACTTGTACTTGCCGTGTTCGATCCTTTGTTCCCTTTGCTAAGTTTAGTGAAACGTTAAAATACACTACACCGTGAGCACGAGCAACGAGTGCCCCCGCCTGCTTTCGTATCGTCTCATTTTCTCCACTCCACCAAAGTTCGCCTCATACTGCGTGCTTTAGGAGTATATATATTTCCTGTAGTGTACTAGCCTAATACAAAGCATGTTGAATTTGATTGTGCCACTCATAAAGCCGCTTTGCTCTTACCTGTATAGCAGAAGAAGAAAAAAAGTACTTGTGTGTGTGTCTCTAGACAATCAGTGAGAGCTCTCTTCCCGAAAGATATTTTCAACACAGATTTTCAGTAGCATCTCCACATTAGAGACCAGCAGATTAATTAACTCTTTTTTTTTGACAGGGTAGATTAATTAACTCGATCAACGTGATTACGCACCGCGACCCGGTACGGTCGGTCCCTAAGCAAAAGCGATCCCCACCACACGAAATTGTTCCATTCCTCTCGTCTCGAAAGGCAAATCGGGGATTCCGATCCGTTATGCCGTACGCGTAGCATTCAGCACCGATTCCAGTCTAGTCTACGCGCCCGTCCGGTGTCCCCTCCCCCAAAATCACCGGTAGGTTTCGTTCGCTTCCCGTTATGTGGCTTTCGATAACTCTGGCCGGACACATCCGCGCCTCCGCCCATCCGTCTTCTCCTGCCCACAAAAATCCACCTGGCCCTTGTTTAGACTGAGGAGAGAAAGTGAAATTTATCACTATAGCATTTTCGTTTGTATTTAATAATTATTGTTCAATCACGAACTAACTAGGTTTAAAAGATTCGTCTTATAATTTAAAATCAAACTGTATAATTAGTTATTTTTTATCTATATTTACTGTTTCATATACGTGTGTCTAAATTTGATGTGACGGAAAGAGAGCGAAAAAACTTAATCTAAACATGGCCTGAACTCGTTGGATTCTGACGCGAAGACCACGAACTGCCGTCAAAAAAAGAAGAGGACCAGCATGGCACCGCCACCCAACGGGCTACTAGTACTAGCAGTACCCCCCATCCATACGCGCGTGGCCGGTAGGCAGGCTGTAACCACTTTCTTCCTCTCTTTCAGAAGCGCAGCCCTTCACCCTCCGGGGGCACCAGTGCGTGCGCCGTCGACTTCTCCGCACCTTCTCCGCTCGTCGAGAACGACTCCACAGCGCACCAGCGCGCGAAGAGAAAAGGTAGAAGAGGAGGAGCAGGGAGAGCGACACTAACCGGTTGGATTCGGTCCAATCCAGCCGGCGCGCCGCCTCGTCGCTCCCGCCGCCGCGGCGGAAGCGACCAGCCGATCCCGAGGGCGCCGGCCGAATCGATCTGCGGGGACGCGGGCCGATGAGGAGGGGTGCCGCCGGGGATCCCGGTCGCCGCGGGGGATGCGCATGAGGAGGGCGTTCGGCGCGCGAATCTTCTGGATTGGCCGGTGGAACACAGGGGGCGCGGCGCACCCCCGATCGGCGGAGCGCGGCGCGGGCAGGATCGCGTCGGTGGGGCTGCGGCAGTGACCGCGGCCGGGGTGCTGGGGAGTGAGAAGCGGCAAGTAGCATTTCGAGGCGAGCGGGCGCGATGGTGAGCGGCCACATCTTCCACTGCCGGAAGAACTCGTGGCCGGCGGAGGAGTACGTCGGCCGGACCGCGCTGCAGCTGGTGAGGCAGCCCCACTTTTGGCTCCTGCGTCTGCGTCGCTCGCGGCGCGGCGAATTCGTTTTATTTCTCGTTTTCCTGGGGACCGTTTTCCTGTTGTTTGCTGGGTGGTCTGATGTTGTGACGCATCGGGCGTTGGGAACTTACTTTCGCTGCAGTTGGATTTCGATGGCGGGGCGCCGCCGGAGCAGGCGTGGCGGAGGCGGCTCAACAGCCACGCCAACATCCTCAAGGAGTTCAGTGTCACCTTCATGGAGGCAATGAGGATGGTATGGACGCCTCACGGATTCGCCCCTCTGTGTTGGGTGTTTTACGACGGGTGCTTTCTGTTCCTCTGGTTCAAAGTTGTTGGTGCTACCTGCTAAGTTCTGCTCCCGCAATTTCAGATGAGCCTTGGCCTGAGACTCTGGTCGTATGTTCGGGAGGAGGCGTCACATGGACGGGTGACATCAGCTGTTCCTATGCATGATTTCGTCAAAACACGAATGGATCCAAAAACTGTGCTGACAGGATGTGTTCTGTTGTTGTGCTTGCAGAAAGCTCCGATCGATCCATTCACAAAAGAGCGCTGTAAACCGTCAGCTTCCCAGGGTGTGCCACTTGGTGGGATGGGGTGTGTGCTAATGCCATTGCTTATCTGAACTTCATATATCGATGCATTCTGGAGAACTCTGCCTTGATATCACCAGATTGGTTTTGCAGGAGCGGTAGCATTTCTAGAGGTTTCAGGGGAGAGTTCAAGAATTGGCACATCATACCTGGTCTGTGTGAGAGTTCGCCGGTCATGGAGAACCAGTTCTCTGTAATGCTTCTATCTTATCTTGCTGTTGCTTGCTATTAGACTTCGGATTGCTGTATGATATATGTGTGCAATGTTTTCTGTACTCTTGAATCTTGATGTGTATGAAGATATGTCCTTTTGAGTACCATAGATGCTCAAAGTATCACTTAAACAAACACATTTTAAGTTGCACTCGCAAAAGGATTATCATATTTGAATAGTATGTGAGCACTGCATTTTTTTTGGGAGCGAGATAAGATGATATTTCTTTGCTAAGCTGGCATAACACTGCCTTTTCTCAATGGTTGCATGCAACCAAGGTTATGATGTCTGGGAAGGTTGCTTAATCTTCACAGTTGGCACTTGATGGTGGGCTGATGACATTTTCTTTTTTCACTGATATATGAACTATGTTGCTGGGGGCATTTTTTGTCTAGCTCTGCTTCTTGACCTTTTGCTATGCATGCCTTCGATAATGCATTTCATTTCTTTAGTAGGTATAGTAACTTTAGGTCGTGCTCCTTTCATGTACCTACCTTCATCCTTTGATAATGCATTTCATTTCTTTAGTAGGCACAATAACTTTAGACGTACCTATTCTAATGTCTCTACACACTTAATTAAGATCTTATTATTGATTGTGCTATATTTCAGGTAGATTGCAATTTTACACCTAGTGCTGCAAAATTTTTCAGTATTTTGGCCTTAGTGTTACTATAAGTATTAATTTTTCACATTAAGGCTCAATGCATGAACAGTTAAATATAATGCTTTTCCAGATATTTGTATCTCGAGATGGGGGGAATAAGAAATACTCATCAGTTTTGGCTCCTGGACATCATGAAGGTCTGAAGTAAGTCACCATCCTGTTCTGTGTGCTTAAAACTTGCCATCTTATGAGCAGATTATCATGTTAAAATCATGCACAGAAACATTTGCCCAAGTATAAGCTACTGTTTACTTTATGTCCTTGTGCCTATCCTTCCCAATTTGCCTTTTTTTTTCTTCCATATTTACCTCGTGAAATATATATATACCGAACAACTTTCATCCTGTATCCATAAATTGTGTTATGGTTATGCCAACTTGGCGATTGAAGGTCAATATACTCCCTCTAGGTTCTAAATGATAATATAGATATTGCAATTATGGTGTTTAGTTTTGGTTGTGCAACAAGGCATGGCGATCAGATTAACATCTTGGTCAGATTTTGTGCTTTTCATGCTATCTCTTCTGTAGAAGTACCGTAATTGATGTTTTATGTGATTTTCAGGAAAAATAGTGACTCTGGAATTTCTTCATGGGACTGGAATTTGAGTGGTCAACACTCGACCTATCATGCATTGTTTCCTCGGGCATGGACTGTTTATGATGGTATGCCATTGTAGATCTATGGTAACATTGCTTAGATTTGCAACCTACACAAGGAATTTGTTGTTGTTTTTTTTGAAATTGTGCCTACCAAGAGACTTTGTTCTTTTTAATAGGGCACTGTAATTCAAT
The DNA here is from genome assembly GCA_022457205.1 of Saccharum spontaneum. Lineage (NCBI taxonomy): Eukaryota > Viridiplantae > Streptophyta > Magnoliopsida > Poales > Poaceae > Saccharum > Saccharum spontaneum. The sequence goes on along the minus strand of CM039579.1, from coordinate 33,306,946 downwards.
AAGTTGGCTGTGAGTTGATAGCACAGTGATTTCGACCCTTCTTAAGTTTTTTCTTAATTTGTTGCAGGTGAACCAGATCCAGACCTTAAAATCTCATGTCGTCAAATATCACCTTTCATTCCTCATGATTACAAGGATAGCAGCCTTCCAACATCTGTGTTTGTGTATACTGTAAGTTGCTAATGGAGTTCCTTTTATGCTAAGCTGAAAATTGTTGCAGATCTACATTTTGTACCTTCCTGTTTCCTATTTCCTAGCAAGATGTTTTGAAAAGCCTACTGTGCCATCTTTATGCAAGATATTTCCTTTAAAATGGAGATCACATATGGCCAGTCAGCAAGCCGCTGAAATATCAAATTAGTGTAAAATTTATTTGAATATTTTAGAACTAGTGGAATATGAAATAATTGCCATCATACATAAAATTTGGAGATGCCAATTGTTCACGAATAAATGAATAGTTCAATGATAGCATATCTACTGATTGAATTTTTCTGTTTTAGATGCTTTTCATATTAAAATATCCTTTTGCTCCAATAAGTTACCTGACAGCCTTTCTATTTGGTTGTGTTCATTACAGCTAGTAAACACTGGGAGAGACCGTGCAAAAGTAAGCCTGTTAATGACATGGGCGGTAAGTACAAATCTAAATGTTTTTTTTATTAAAAATTGTGGTGTATTTATGTTTTTATTTTTATTTTGTGCACTATCTGATGCAAAATTTGTGTTAAGCTGTTTCGGTTTTATTACCATGATGAAGTGCATAGGGTATATCCATTTACCCAGTGTTAAAATCTCAGCTCATTGATGATCATTAGGGATTGTCACCCTTATGATCCGTTCTAAAGTTTGAGGTCCATTATGGCCATTGCTTTATGCTCAATTCATGATACCGTATGTTGCAAAAAGATATTAGACACCACCCTCTATCCCAAATTATAGGTCATTTTGGCTTTTCTAGGTGCATAGCTTTTGCTATGAACCTAGATATGCGATATGTCTAGATACATAATAAAAGTTGTGTATCTAGAAATGCCAAAACGACCTATAAATTGGAACGGAGGGAGTACTATCTAGGTTGGAAGTATTACCGAAGTCAAATTATCCCACTGTGCATTAAATTATTATTCACTCAAAGTGTCCTTTAGTGATATTTTCTTAATGACAGAATTCTATTGGAGGGTTTTCGCATAATTCAGGAGGCCACTACAATGAGCCCTTCATGTAAGTAGATCAGTAGATATAACTTGTTCAGTTCTTTTTTGGGGGTTGTTTGTACTCATGGTTTGATCTTCTAATATGGGCAGTGCGGAAGATGGAGTATCAGGAGTGCTTCTGCATCACAAGCAAGTTTTGATTGTCTCTTCTTCAAGTTGATGATTGCAAATGAGTGAATCTTTTCTATATGTTATAGAGGCTGACAAGCTGTTATATTTTTGCAGAACAGCTAAGGATAATCCACCTGTCACTTTTGCTGTTGCTGCATGCGAAACTCAGAATGTGAATGTGACAGTCTTGCCAGTGTTTGACCTTTCTGGAGAAAACCATGTTTCCGCAAAGGAAATGTGGAACACCATGCTACAGGTAATTACTTCTACCTTGTCTGAACATTTGGTTTATATGATTTTTCATACCATCTGTTCTATGACTTTCTCTTAAGTATAACAGTCCTATCTTTCTTATCATGCTCCCATTTTGATTCTTTAATTTAATTGTTTTATTTAACATTCAGAATGGTCACTTTGATCGGGAAAATTTCAGTGCTGGTTCCAGTATGCCTTCGTCTCCAGGACAGAAACTCTGTGCAGCTGTCTCAGCCTCAACTTGGGTAGAGCCACATGGTAGATGTACTGTTGTGTTTGCTCTGGCTTGGTCCTCACCTAAAGTAAAGTTTCAAAAGGGATGCACATATAACAGGTTAGTGTCCCCCCTTGTTGTCAGTATAGACAACACCTTCTGATTCTGTTTACATCTTTATTTATTGATACAAGACTTGTTCTGATGCAAAATCCAACTTATAAAATACTATGTCTCATAGAAGCAATGATGTGTGTGTCTCAATTTAGTTGCCCATCACATTGCACACATGACTTAGGCACACTTAAGTACTGACCATATCAGAATGTCCCCAGCATAATAGTTTCTTTTTTGTTTCAGTCTTCTCTGGGTTTGCACAATTGAATATTTGGTGTTCGGAAGTTCTTGAAAAGTTGTAATTAGTTATGTTAATGTGCATTGTATTGCATTCTAACTGTAATGGGATAATTCATAAATGTGATTTCATGTTGCAGGAGGTACACCCAATTCTATGGAACTTCTGAGAAATCGGCTGTTAATTTGGTACATGATGCCTTAACAAGTATGTTTTTCTTTTGTCAGTTTCTTGACTTCTTAATCTGTTTTTTTAGGTAAATGCACCAGGGGAGAGCCCTACTGTGATGTGATAATTATATATATAAATGACAAGATTCAAACCAAGCTATAAATCCTAAAAGAAAATGGAAGGCTAAAAGTGATAAGGAAACAGTACAACCCATTTAACTTTAAGGTGCAGAAACTAAATTCTTGTGTTACAATATTTGCTAGCACTATAAAAACACTTCCACATGTTATGATAATCATCTTTTAGATTGGATGGAGTATTTTTCCTCCAAATACAGTTATATGTTGAAAACAAGATTGTAGTGATATTACTGGGAAATGTGCAACATTGGCCCTAGAGTTACTGATTTAGTTTTACTTACCAGTCTTCTACATTCTGACCTATGCTCCTGGATTCTTTTTCCTTGTTTTCAGAATATAAACTTTGGGAAGAAGAAATCGAGAAGTGGCAAAACCCCATACTCAAGGATGAAAGACTTCCAGAATGGTATATAGTCTACCTCTATTGCTCCTATATTAAGTTTGTTGTTGCCCCTCAAGAAATTTACTAGTCCACAACTTCCTCTGTAAAGAAGAAAATGAAATTTAACTGTAGAATGTTTGGGTGTCAAAATGCTTGCAGGTATAAGTTCACTCTTTTTAATGAGCTTTACTTTCTGGTAGCTGGGGGGACCGTTTGGACAGGTACGCTGTAACTTTCTTATGGTTGCTTGTTCAGATAACCACTCGTCTCATTACTTTTGAATGCCTCGGGGATAGTTTCTTCTTACTTTTGGTATAATTACTTTTGTTCTACAATCTAAAGTTGCCATCATCTGAGATTCTTTTAGCTTATAATGACTTCTTTTCCTTTTGAGTGCAAGGAACCTTATATTTTTCCTTCTGATCATGCAGATGGTCAACCCCCAAGAATCGATGAGAAAAACAGTCCTGGTTCTAACCAGCAGAAGTCCTCAAAGAGGGGCACTAAAGACACCAAGCAGGGATCTGTTAAAGATAGCCATGTCAACCTGACAGTGGAGCAAGTACCTCATGGTGGTTACATGACTAATGGTGATGATCGCAGTGTATCAGAGTTCGCAGCAGTTCATGGGTCACAAATGCAAGAACAAATCAATGGACTCAAGTCAGAAGAGCCAATTCCTTACTTGATTTCAAAGGATGGCCCTGAACATGTTGGCAAGTTTTTGTATCTAGAAGGAGTGGAATACATCATGTGGAACACATATGATGTACATTTCTATGCATCTTTTGCTCTCCTTGATTTGTTCCCACAAATAGAGTTGAGTATCCAACGTGATTTTGCCAATGCTGTGCTGTATGAAGATCGACGCAAAGTAAAATTTTTGGCTGATGGTACATCAGGAATCCGCAAGGTTAAAGGTGCTGTGCCTCATGACCTTGGAACGCATGATCCGTGGCATGAAATGAATGCATATAACATACACGATACAAGCAAATGGAAAGATTTGAACCCCAAATTTGTGCTCCAGATATACAGAGACTTCGCTGCTACAGGTGATATGCAATTCGGTCGAGATGTTTGGCCTGCAGTCTGTGCTGCTATGGACTATATGGATCAATTTGACCGTGATGGTGATGGTCTCATTGAGAATGATGGATTTCCTGATCAAACCTATGATGCTTGGACTGTTCATGGAATCAGTGCTTACTGTGGTTGTCTATGGCTTGCTGCACTTCAAGCTGCAGCTACAATGGCTCATCGTCTTGGGGATCGGCACTTTGCTGAAAAGTACAAGCTCAAGTTTATAAAAGCCAAAGCAGTATATGAGGCAAAGTTATGGAATGGGTCATATTTCAATTATGACAGCGGCACAAGTAGCAACAGTAGATCCATTCAGGCTGATCAGCTGGCAGGACAGTGGTATACTGCCTCATCAGGCTTGCCCCCACTCTTCGACGAGCACAAGATAAGAACTGCTCTGCAGAAAATATTTGAATTCAATGTGATGAAGGTTAAAGGAGGACGGATGGGAGCTGTAAATGGTATGACTCCAAAGGGAAAGGTGGACGAGACATGCATGCAGTCTCGTGAAATCTGGACTGGTGTTACATATGCTGTTGCTGCAAATATGCTGCTCCATGGAATGGAGCATCAAGGCTTTACAACCGCAGAAGGAATTTTTATTGCCGGATGGTCAGAAGAAGGATATGGGTATGCCCTGTCTCATACATTGTTGAGCAATTTCAGATTTTGCAGTGATGCAGCTTTTCACATTAACTTTGCAGTGCATTTCTTATTTCATATTAACTTAGCAGTGTATTTGTTATCTTTTCTTTTTGGTTGCTTCTGTTATATTCCATTACAAACCTACGGAGTAGGAATCAGATGGTTCTAGTGCTGCTTATTCTATGTCATTCCCAAATCTGTCTAGGGCAGTCTACTTTTACTTTTTTCGGGTAAAGCATGCCAATTTGTCTCTAATCAAATGAAGTTTTGAGTAGTGTTGAGTCATGTTCATCAATGAGATATATAACATGGGTTTACCGCGGTGCTGCAGGTATTGGTTCCAAACACCAGAAGGATGGACCACGGATGGGCATTATAGATCCCTCGTATACATGCGGCCTCTTGCCATTTGGGCAATCCAATATGCAGTTTCTCCTCCAAAGGCTATTCTTGAGGCCCCCAGAGTTAACCTAATGGACCGAATACATATATCCCCTCACATGGCCCGAGCAATTAGCGAGATAAGCATTAGAAAGATAGCACCCGACAATAGATGTTTCCCTAGCTCTGCCTTTAATTGTGAATGCTGATCCAAAGGTAACATGCAGCTGCTGAGCATCTTACCAATCTTTTCGGCTTTTTTGGTTTCTCCTTGCCCTTTTCAAGGTCCAGTGGGGTTCAGGAGTTCTTCTCTTGAATCAGAGGGCATATCCAAACCACCACAAAACTCACCACTCAAAAGAGTTCATGTTGTATAATTGTACAGCAAACTGTAATCAGTCTTTTTTTTTTCAATAAGTTTTGCGCTGCCAAAGTAACCACATTTCACATGAAGAGAGCTAGAAATCAAAGAACTGGGATGTTGGTGTCTCATACACCATAACAGCAATCACTTCAAAAATCTTCCTACTGCTCCGTTTTGGATGATCTAACGTTTTATGAAGCCATTTAGATAGGGATCATTTCTATATTTCTGTTGGCCGCACGTCGATGTATCATTGTTCACTACAGGATCATGGATTGTTGCTTTTCCTGAAAGGGATTGTTGCTATTTCTAATCATTTTAGGTTCTCTCATTTCTTCAGTTCTTTAAAGAGCTACCGAACTCTACATTTGGTTGGTTCTGAAAGTCGTTTGTTCCTCCCCCATATGTTAAATATGATATTTGATTTCCGTATCTTTGCAAGCATCTTCAATTAGCTGATCTTTACGAGTGGGGCGATTCTACTGCAAGAAACTTAACTAAAGTTATGTTAGGAAAATGCACTAAATTCTGCTCCCTTCGTTTCAATTTATTATATATCTAGATGTATAGTAAAAGCAGCCTTTATAGAAAAGGTAAAATAATAAAAAAAAAGCCAAAACAACTTATGATTTAGGACAGGAGGAATATAATATTACATACTTTTATAGTATTATATAGTTTTATTAAAGCCGTCATGAAATATATTCATGATCTTGATACTACATCTATTTAGTTATACAGATATTAATATATTTTCTATAAGCTTAAAAGTTTGACTTGAACTAAAACTGAAACGATGTGTACCAGCGGCTGATCTGGTTCTGGTGATCATCACTGAGCATGTAGAATTTATTCCAATGACTACCTGCTCTTCTAGAGCATATTTATGTAGTTTGAACAATGTGGGCATCTCTTTGGTTTTTGGCTTGGATTAGTTTAAGTAAGAGATAGGGTTTATCGTTTTTGGTGTTTGCGAGCTGGTAGTGATCTTTCACCGAAGGAGTTTTGCTGAAGAACACTTTTAAGTTGATTTATGTTTGGTTTTTGAGACTCGCAAATCCTAGTGATCCAAAGAAATTTAACTTTTAGGACTTGTTTGGATGTTGTTGAGATTCATCTCAAGTGTTGACGTGAAGATCGGTAACACACCAGCTATGGCTGGATCGTTCGGGTCGTCACGGACCTAAGAACGCAGCGAAGATCACACTTACGTGGTGAAGAACGGAAAGGTTTAGGAGCAAACCATCAAAGGTATCACGTTTACGTGGGCCGGCAAGCCTAGAGTGCCATCTTTGGTCGTCGGATCAAGTGATGAACAACAATATAGGGTGGGAAGAGGACATAAAAGAGTCGTATATATAGACACAAAAAGATGATTGGATTATTGGATACATCAATTGGCCATGTACCCTCTATTTTATAGGAGTCGAGGTGGTCTTATCTCGTTGGAAAACCAAAGTGGTATTATTATTATGTCGCTTTATAGAGTTTTTCTTAAATTGGGCCAAAGCTTATCATGGGTCTCTTAAAATTGGCCTAGGCCCAATTTGAGTGTCAACAACATGGGTTGGGGTGAATTGGAGTGAAATTTAGTTCAAGTTACACTCCAATCCACCCCAACACATATGAATTTGATGCGAATCCGTATCCAAACAAGGCCTTAGTATGTGCTCCAATGTGAATTAGTGGATTACAGCAACAACCTGACACTATTATGTGCTTGAGGCTCATATGTGACAACTTGGATTGGATTTATCTAGTGACTAATGTGATCTTGTAATTAGGTTTTCATTTCTGCACTTAAGTACCTTATGCTAGTGTGACTTCGCTAAGAACATGGTTTAGTTTGTCGGGGCATATGCTTATGAGCTAAGTCCATTTTGTTGCTCTTGACGCCGGAGCTTGCCGTAGTACCACTAGAAACCTAAGAGAAGCTCCAACGTGGTGGCCAAGAAGATGGAGGAGACACAAGAAATGCAAGAAGGTGCAATACATTAGGACAATTTCAGTGTATAATTTCTTAGCAAGGTTTATAGCTAGCTATGTCACGGGTAAAACGAGCTCAGTATATAGTAAAATATCTGATATCCTAACTTTTTTCACATGGATAGTGGATGGAGAGAGAATGAGTGGTCATGAATATTATTGTTTATTTTCCTTGGCATTTGGTAAAAAAAAAAAAAGTAAGAAGGCTCTGGCATCAAGCATAATGTTTTCTTCTTCTTTCTCATCTTTGCACCTCCTTAGCACACATTGGAGCTGCCTTAAGGATATTTCTGTGTTACATGCATAGTTCCAGGGCTAGCAATGCAAGGGTGGTGAAGTATTTATTTTAGGTTAAGATTGCTTTAATTTTTTAAGCTGACTCGCCTCCTTTTGGACAATTTCATCTTTACAATGGCTCATTTGTCGCTTGGGATATAGAAATATATTCTAAATAAAGAAATGGATCTAATCTCTGAGAAGCTCCGATGTTTTTTCTTCGTGTCGTCCTAGTAAAGAACGCCATCAAAAGAGGCCAACTGCATCTTCTTTCTTCTTAGAAGGTTTCTTGTGCTTAGTCTATCTTTTAGGAGTAGCCAATAGTCATTGGAATGAAACATAAACATCAAGATGGCCAATAAGAGACTTATATGTTTCAGATGAGGAAAAGTGATTGTTGCCCCAAAGTCGAAATGTCATGTTTCTCAAAATTGAAGGAAGATAACAGAAACGTGGAGAAATCTTTTGTCCTCGGAGAAACCACGTCGGCTCTTCTTGCACCAAGACAGACAAAACTGCCTGTTCCAGCGACAGGGATGCACCAAATCTTTCGTACGTGCTGAAAACAGATGGAACATTGATATGATACTGTGCCTTGTGCCTTGTGCGCCATGCAATTCAGCCACGGGCAATAGACTTTCCAACGATGGCCTTGTTTAGATTCCAAAATTCACCCCCAAATTCCACTATGCAAAAAGAAGATTCCCCATCACATCAAAGTGTCGGCATATATATGGAGTACTAAATGTAGATGAAATCAAAAACTAATTGCACAGTTTTGTTGTACTTTGCGAGACGAACATTTTGAGCCTAATTAATCAAAATTTGGACAATTATTACCACTAAAAAACAAAAAGTGCTACAGTGTCGGGGGTGGCACTGTGCCGAGTCGGCCACCCCCGACTCTGGAATCTAAACGAGGCGGATCTCTTGCGCCTCGTTTAGATTCCAGAGTCGGGGGTGGCCGACTCGGCACAGTGCCACCCCCGACACTGTAGCACTTTTTGTTTTTTAGTGGTAATAATTGTCCAAATTTTGATTAATTAGGCTCAAAATGTTCGTCTCGCAAAGTACAACAAAACTGTGCAATTAGTTTTTGATTTCATCTACATTTAGTACTCCATATATATGCCGACATTTTGATGTGATGGGGAATCTTCTTTTTCATAGTGGAATTTGGGGTTGAATTTTGGAATCTAAACAAGGCCTTGCTCGAATTTGAAACCTGCCATTGGGCGGCACAGGTTCATGTGAACGCTTCTGTTCTGAATTCTGATCATCACAGGAGCAGTGCCCACGCTACGAAAAGGAGGCTGACGTCTGGCGCCCCTGTTGTTGATAGCTGCACACACAAGTGGAGTGGCGTGTGGGCACCAGTGCACCGCCCACGAGGCTAACACTTTTAGCGGTTTCGGTATAAATAAACACCCTATTTGTTTCGCTAGATTATTATAGCTGAAAGTACTATTCGCTGGTTTATTGTGAGAGAAAAACACTGTTGGATGGCTGCTGATTCCGCTGAACCAGCGAAACGAACAGAGTGAAAGTGATTACGTAGATTAGGAAATGTTAAGACTACTATTTATACAATGGAAACTATTATTACTTGTAGTTTGTACAGAAACTTCTTCATTTCATCATGCCTCACCTTTATTCCCTCTCCCTCTTTTTTTAGCAGGGATCACCATCTCTCTTCTAAACATATGTAGCTGCAATATGATAAATATAGAGCACGTACTTTATTTATCCGATACTATATAGCACTGGAGGAAAAAGCAGCATTGTGGAAAGCCTCGCATCGACCGGCTGGTTCACTTCATCTGGGCCGCTTCCGCTTGTTCCTCACAGTCGCAGGATCGTCTTAGCATTGAGCCCCGGCCACCAACGCCCCTGTTGCACTTGGACCAGTGTCCAGTACCCAGTGCACTCGATGACCTGTAATACTGTGCTGCGCGGCGCTGTCTGTGTAGTACTACGCGCCGGTGCTCCTCCCCCGTTTCCGTCCTTGGCGAGTTATCAGTTAGGATTAATTATGACGGACTGAGCCGTAGCTCGGTTGGTGTGTGTTCCGGTGTGGAAGCCACCAGTCGCGTGTTTGAGCCAACGGGTCAGGAATGACTAGCCCTGTGCGAAACATCGAAGACTTTGATACCTCTCAGCCACGTGTAAATCTTTTCGTATAGATATAATTTAAGCTTGCGCACTAGGGTATGTGTACAAGTTTATGTGTGGGATGACGTGAGTTAGTACATGAGTTCAGATGCTATAGCTTTTCGTATAGATATAATTTAAGCTTGCGCACTAAGGTATGTGTACGAGTTTATGTGTGGGATGACGTGAGTGAGTATATAAGTTCAGATGCTACAGCTGGTACTTAAGAGTTGAGGTTAAAAAAATTTAGGATTATGACATCTCGCAGCGGGCTGGGCACAGACAGCCCACAGGGCGACCAAACATCGGTACCAAGCTTGTACAGTCTTATAAAGGCGCACGAGATGGCGTTGCGCGGCCCCTTCTGCGTCGAACGTGTCCCTTCTTTTCGTGTGAAAGGCTGGCTTCGCTGCCTGGCCAAGTGGCCATACGCGATCATTGCCTGGCAAATTAGGAGCCAATTGAATACCGCAAAGCAAGCGCTGACCAGTGAGTGGCCGAGACTTCTTTGGTGGGTGGGTCTCCTCTCTTCTCCGTTCCATCAGGCCACGCCTGCCTGCACGGCTGGGGCGTTAAGACTTTGAGGGAGCCGAAAGAAAAGCGCAGCCCGTAACGCTGTGCTGTTCACGATTGAAACCAAACCAAGTCGTGCACGGACCGATGTAGTGGTGGTAACGGAATCACGCACTGTCGCTCTATGAATGAATATGGTGCATGAAACGGCGAATCCAGATCCAGAGCCCATGCGCTCGCTATCCCACATCCGGTTGGTGGCAGGAGCCCATCGTTCAGGCTGCCCGGGACAACGACCGTCCGAATCCGCCTGCTAACGACACTAGGCTGGAGCAGTGGAGCTCATGGGAACGCGCCGATTCGCGTCCACACCACTAGCAGGACTGTAGGAGTACGTCGCTAGTCGGCCATCAACCGAACATACGTATATACGCATAAAACAGAATCGAACTACCACGAGGCATGCAGGCACGGCACTGGCAGGCACGAAAGCTTGCCCGTACGTGGCAGCCGTGCACGTCGCTTTATTTTTCGCTCCAGGCCGGCCTGCCCTGCCCTGCCGCGCCGTGCGGCGTGTGTCGTCTCGTCATCCAGAGCCGCGCGCAGCGCAGCGGCGCAGGGCAGGAGCAGGACGGCACCCCACCGGCCGCGGCACCCACGTGCCGTTCATTTACTACAATTGGCGGCGAGCACCAGCGCTCTCGTCGGTCGACTCGTCGCTGCCCCGGCCTCCCCGGCCGGCCATGTAGCGGCGGCTCCAAATGAATCTGGACAACGAAGAATGACGCAGCCATGCCCCCCATGCTTTGCTTGCTTCGCTGCCCTGTCGATCTACAAGTATCAATCTGGGCGTGGCCCATGCATGCCCCATGGATCTATCATAGACGCGCAATGTACGTGCTTGCGCTGGCTGGCCGGCCTTGTACATGCAATGTGCTGCCATGACGTACAGTACAGGTTAATGGTCCCGGTTCAACAACATGAGTGGCCACGACTCGTTGGATATATAAATTGATGCATTCGATTAATGCAGTGAAACGAGCACGGTGTTACGGTGTCCGTGAAGATGTGCGCTCGTGGCAGCTTTACCACCTTATAAAGCCGTCCAGCAAGGCTCTGTTTGGATGCATGTGTATTTACTTTAATCCACATGTATTCGAGTAGAATGAAATAAACTTAGTTTAATTCCACTCAAATCTGCTTCAACATATGTAGATTGAGATGAATACATGTGCATTCAAACAAGGCTTAATAAGAAAAAGCAAGACCACATGTATATGCGGCAGCACTGTCTATTGTGGCCATTCGTGGCATCAAGATTCGTGCGCTTCTGCTTCTCCTCAAACCTCCCGCGCTCGTGCCTCGCGGGTCTGTTCCGTGAGCACGGCCACCTCCACCGCGCGTCATGCTCTTCGTCCCCTGGCACCGCCCCCTCCTCCTCGACGTCCACTTGCCCCCGCTGCCGCCCCCTGGCCTCCACCGGCCCCGGTCGTCGCCCCCCACCCCCGGCATCCACTGGCCCCGGCCGCACCTCCCGGCGTACGACGCCCACCCCTCATTCGAATCTTGACGCCCATTCCCGGCCATGATAACCCGTGTGGCAACACGGGTATGTGGGAAATCCACATTCCAGCTAATGAGATGGATATGCTCCAAGTGGACCATGGCCGCATGGCCACGCGGTCCCATATTGTCCCTAGGCCGATGAATATGCTTCGAGTGGATGCTTACATGCTACGGGCCTCTTTAGGGTCGGATTGGGAATGCTTTCCTCCATTTTTTCAGCTTCTCTCTCAACTTCGTTAGCCAAACAAGAATGGCATTATCGGTTTTGACTCCAAGTGGTTTTGACTCTTGAGTTAGCCAAACAAGAATGACTCTCAACTTCCTTAGCCAAACAATTGGTTTTTGATTTCAAAACGTCACTTCTAGGGCTCGTTCGGTTAGCTCATTCAAGGCTCAGGAACTATTTCAAGTTTACTTGCTTATACAAATTAAGCTAAATGTTCCAGCTGGATTCTTTCCAGGGAGTCATTCCCTGATAACCGAACACAACCTTTGTGACATATCCAAGTGGTTTTGACTCTTTGAGTTTGCACCATGAAGCATGGTGATGCCTTACTGAATAGCGTTAATTGTGGCACACTGAAATTTCACCACTGCAAACGTCTAGAAAAAGGTTCCGGGAGAACTTTCAGATCATAAAATATCTTTACACTGTGAGAGTATGATATTTATTACAGCACTATTTATCCTTACACAATAAATAAATAACTTAATTAAGAAATGATTGCACTTTAATTCACCACCATCATTTTATAGTAAACAAGAACAAGACGACATTGACTGATGGACGACAAGGGCATCCAATCCAAATTAACAAACAGGAAATGATAGAACTCAAGAAAGAAAAAGGAGTAGAAACCATATCCGTTGCTACGTGAGTCGTCTTCCGCCGCCACCACCAAAAGAATCATAAGCTACTTATTATACCTATGAATCCTCAGCTTAGTCTCATTGTTGTGCTCACAATGCAATTAACTACTTATTGTTCAACAGAGTACTAACGACATTGAATATAATGGTGATCCATGCATGTATGGAGTATGAACCCCCACTCTTGAATTTGAATTTGAAGAAGCAATGCAAGCTAGTTTCATCGTCCTTGCCTGAGCCTGTCGAATCGAAGAATGAATCGCGATGTGTATGTGCGTTGGTGGGATTGAGAATTGAGACGAAGATGAGTGTGCAGCTAGCGCGGTGGAACTTGGAAGTGGATCAGGATCAGGATCACATCATAGGTCCATCGATCGTCAGGTCCTTGAGGAAGCCGTACTTCTCCATGAAGGGGTTGGAGACGTCCTTGAGCGGGTAGAGGTGGATGCGGTCCTTCCAGACGCCGGCGTCGGTGGCCGGGTTCTCGACGACCCAGACGCAGCTGTTGCACTTGAACCCGGCGCCGAAGGTGACCATGAGCACGCGGTCGCCCTTGCGCAGCCGTCCCTGGGCCTCCATGTAGCTGAGCACGTACCAGACGCTGCTGGCGGAGGTGTTGCCGAAGCGGTGCAGCGTCATGCGTGAGGGCTCCAGGTCGTGCTCCGTGAGCGTGAGCCCCTTGCCCACGCCGTCGATGACGGCCGCGCCGCCCGTGTGGACGCAGAAGTGGTCGACGCCGGCCTTCATGCGGATGGTGAGGTGGTTGGACGACTTGGACCCCCGCTTGCGCGCGAGGCGCGCGGAGAAGGTGGCGCAGCTGAGGCGGAGCAGCTCCGGGAGGGGGAGCACCTTGGGCGCCAGCACGCGGAGGTTGTGGATGAAGGCGTGCACGGCGGCGCGCGGCAGCTCCTTGCCCAGGTGGAACCCGGGGCGCCCGGCGTCGTCCTCCATCTGGAGCGCGCAGTTGTAGGCCTCGTCGGAGGCGCCCGTGTGGGTGCGCACCACGTGGCGGAGACGGAGCTTGGCGTGCGCGCGGAGGCGCGGGTCGTTGCTGAGGAAGTAGGCGCAGCCGCCGGAGCGGAAGAGGCAGTTGCCCAGCATGAAGGATTTCTTGTTGCCGGCGTACCAGTTGGGCGCGATCGACTCCGACGTCATCACCAGAGCCACCTGACCCGCGTGCGCGCTGCAATGCATCCGTGACAAACATGACATATTTTATTTATCCTTTCAGAGTTCAGATTCAACACCGGAAGGATACCATTTTCTTCCGAAAATGTTTTTTTTTTCTTGGGTAGTGTTTAGATGGTGTAAAAGTTGGTGTAAAGTTCCTGTAGCACTTTTCGTTGTTATTTGGTAAAATTAATCCAATCATGGACTAACTAGGCTCAAAAGATTCGTCTCGACATTTACAGACAAACTGTGCAATTAGTTATTTTTTTACCTATATTTAATACTCCATGCATACGTCCAAAGATTCGATGTGACGGGGAATCTTGTAAAATTTTTGGAATTTGGAAGCAACTGAACACTGCCTTGATTGAAAGAACTAGTAGTTCATTCATGTGATTTGAGGCGGGTCTGAGTAGAAAAGATGGCCAATCTTCCGAAAATTCCAGACATGAAAGCGAGACCGATCTACCGAACACATCCCATCACCCATTTATTCCACCAGAGCCCAGCCGGCCAGCCCTATGTGTGTACGGCTCATCTCACTACGAGCACACAACATCGGCGGCGAGAAGGCGACCCCCTATGCACATGCATGCACACACGACACACCATTGTCATGCAAGAGGAGCGACACCTGTTAGTGGTTTGCAAGTACAATACTTTGGTTCGGACAAACCACATTTCATTCTGTGAATCCAGGCCTGGTTTAGATTTCAAAGTTTGCCTCCCAAATTCACTATGCAGAATTCCTATTCCCCGTCACATCAAAATACCGGCACATATATGGAGTACTAAATATAGATGAAATCAAAAACTAATTACACAGTTTTGTTGTACTTTGCGAGACGAATATTTTAAGTCTAATTAATCAATATTTGGACAATTATTACCAAATAAAAACAAAATTGCTACAGTGTGACGGGACACTTATTATGCAAACTTTGTCTCCAAAGTTTGCCATCTAAACTAGGCCCCAACCTCATGCAAGCAATACAGCCAACCTCAGCCATGGAATGGAACTGCATGGGCCAAACGGTAGAATGCATGGCAGGCAGGAACATGCCGGTCACTCCCATGGCTTGACAAGTTGCCTGTGCCAGACAACCAGTGTGTTGGATTCATCAGCCCTGGGTTTAGGCTATCCGCACTCATGGTCCTCTGTATTCATCCTCTATACATCCTAGTCAGCAAGATTCTCTCTTCTATACTCAATTCTCCCACACCCATCCATCCTCTATATCATCATCTATCCACTCTATCTACTGTGGGACCCACTTGTCACTTTATCTAAATATATCCATGAGTGATCTAGTTTTGAAGGATTTATTGAGACGAATTTAATGGTGCAATCGAAATTTAACTTGGATTTTTGGTTTGTGAGTTATAGCATTTTTTTCCTTGGTTTAGCTAGTAGGGCCCGCCACTGTGCACTATAGAGTAAACACTGTACTACTCTAAATATAGAGTAAGAGAAAGAATAGAGTATCGTTTTAGAGTATCCAATGCAGCAGTTTTTACTCTATATTCATACTCTAAAGCTTTAGAGTATCATTTAGAGTATATCACTGCGGACAGTCTTAACGGGTGGAGATGTGTGCCTGGCTGTTTCTCTGCCCGGGACCGGGAGGCAGGAGTCTACCAGCGGTAAAGCGGAGCCGGGCGGGCAGAGGAAAGGTCAGGTCAGGTCCAGGCTCATTCCGGCCGGCCAGCCATGCGCCCATGCCTCGTCAGCCTGAGCGCCGAGCGGCTGAGGCCCTGTTTGGATGCTCCAGTTTTCAAGAATATGGTTTTGAAAACCGGGTAAGATCCAAATAGCTAGGAGTAGTTTTGTTCGGGCCCTGTTTAGCTGTCGTCTAAAAACTTTTCACTTCGCTGTCCGCTATATCGAATGTTTGATACATAACATTAAATGTAGATAAAAAACTAATTGCACAGTTTACATGGAAACCGGGAGATGAATATTTTAAGCCTAATTAATTCGTCATTAGCCATAATTGCTACAGTAACAAATATGTGCTAATGACAAATTAATTAGGCTTAATAAATTCGTCTCGCGATTTTCAGACGAGTTATGTAATTAGTTTTTTTTATTAGTATCTAAACACCCCTTCCGACATCTCATAAACATCCGATGTGACACCCATAAACAACCTGTTCGCTTGGGTTGAAATCTGGCTGATTTTTTTAGAGAAAAACACTACTAAATGACTGGCTGATCTAGCTGATAATCTAAACGAACAGGCTGAAAAACTTTTCACCTACGAACTAAACAAGACCTCAATTTCCAAGAAGCTGTTGCCAGCTTTTGTCAGTTTTTTTACCCTGTGAGTAATAAATGAAGCTAGATTCTTAAAAACTGGTGATCCAAATACTAAATTTTAGCCCATTCAAAGGCAAACCAAACTTATCAAGCAGGCATTAAAGGAGGAGTTGGCCGTAGCTGGCTCGCCACATGCAGTAGTGTAGCGCGCGCGCGGTGGGCAGGCTCAGCAGCACAGCATTCATGCGACTGCTGTCCCGGGCCACATTTATTCCCGTCTTCATGGGGCTGCGGCTACTGGCTACTGGCTACTGCCATCGCCATCTCGGTAGTCGTTAACTCGTTATCTCTGGATGGATCTTCTTGCGCAGCATATGGGTGGGTGCGCCGAGCAAGAAACAGGCCAGGGTTACTAGGACCTTGTTTACTTTGCAAAAAAATTTGGACTCGATGAATAGTACCACTTTCGTCTTATTTGTCAAATATTGTCCAATCGTGGACCAACTAGGCTCAAAAGATTCATCTCGTGATTTTCAACTAAACTGTGTAATTAGTTATTTTTTTACCTACATTTAATATTCCATGCAAGCAGCTAAAAATTGATGTGATAGAGAGAGAGTGAAAAAACTTAGAATTTGGATGACATCTAAACATGGCCTAGGGCCACGTTTAGATTGTAAATTTTTTTTGAATCCAATAAATAGTACCATTTTTATCTTATTTAGCAAATATTGTCCAATCGTGGACCAATTAGGATCAAAAGATTCATCTCGTGATTTCCAACTAAACTGTGTAATTAGTTATTTTTTTACCTACATTTAATACTCCATGCAAGCGGCTAAAAAATGATGTAATAGAGAGAGTGAAAAAATTAGAACTTTTGGATGCATCGCTTGGATACTGGTGGAACGCAACGCCGCATAGCGGGAACAATTATTCTTTACTCCTTTGGGAGTGTGCCACAGTATACAGAGGCCATGTTCGGCAGGCTGTTTTTTACTTATAAACCGGCTATGGCTGATTTACTGTAAGAGAAAAATATTTTTCCACGGCTGATAAGTCGTGCTGATAAGCTCAACCGAATAGGAGGAGACTGTTTCAGGATGCACTCAGTTTTACTACACTGATTAATGCTTTATCTACAGGCCCTGGCTTCTAAAAAAAATGTTTTTCAGACATTTGTTTGGAAGGAACACGGGTTTTTTTAATGATCCTACATGACTACTACTTTGTGAGTTTTCCTATTCCTATCATCGACATAGTGGTACTAATTCTTATAGAGTTTTTTTCTAGGTACTTCCTCCGTTCCTATTTATCCGTCCCTATTAGCGTTAGGAATCATGGCAGTCAAATTTTCTCAAATTTCACTAATGTTTGTAAAAAAAATTAAAACTTTAAATAAATTTATTATGAAAATAAATCGAGCGATTGATCTATTGATATTAATTATGTCCAGATGTAAGGACGAAAGATAAAAAGCGAGAGAGGAGTATCTCGCTGAAAAAGCAAAACTACGATAGGTTCCCTCTCATGACCTGACCGCAAAATAAAATCATTGCAGTTATTTTTCAGTACTGTATGTAAGATGGGCAGAGGTACGAAACGAGTACGTACTCCTCAAATTCATTACGGAGAGACTTTTGCTGAGCAAGGTTGCTAGGTAAAAGTACATGCTAGAAAAAAGCATTAATTTACAAGGAGTACTAAACATATGCATTAAAAACTCTTGATCTGCTCTCACTAGCTTGCGATGGAAATTCAATGGCACGCAACAAGGAAGGTGAGCCACTGGGTGTATCCATGCCTTTAAATATGAGCAGCTAGGGCCCCTCAGGCATAAATTTTTGCCCAGCTAGGCTTTTATCTGCACAACACGCTTTTACTAAGCATAAATTTTTGCTCAGCTGTGGCCTTTTTTCTGTCAAAAAATAAATAGTAAAGCTATTACCAGTACTATCTACTTATATATGGCCAAGCCCTCGTTTAGTTTCCAAAATATTTTGCAAAATATAACTGTAGCGCTACTATAGCACTTTCGTTGTTATTTGACAATTATTGTATGATCATGACCTAATTAGACTTAAAAGATTTGTCTCGTCATTTATGACTAAACTGTGTAATTAGTTTTATTTTTTATCTATATTCAATGCTTCATGCATGTATCCAAAGATTCGATATGACGAGAATCTGAAATATTTTACAAAATATTTTGGGAACTAAACAAGGGCCAAATATATAAAGTTTGGATCGCGGGACTAAAGTTTAGCACATGTCACATCGGACATTCGGTTGCTAATTAAAAGAACTAAACATAAATTACTTATAAAACTAATTGCACAAATAGAGACCAATTTAGGAGACGAATTTATTAAGCCTAATTAATCCATCATTAGCATATGTATACTCTTGCACCGCATTGTCAAATCATGAACTAATTAAGTTTAATAGATTCATCTCGCAAATTGATCTCCATCTATGCAATTAATTTTATAATTAACCTATGTTTAATAGTCAAATTAGTATCACATCCGATGTAGGCTAAAGTTTAGGAGGGGTATTATTCTAGACGTGGCTGCGGTCAATCTATTGTCAATTTGTCAGACTCAGACCTAGTAATAACTGCGGCCGATCCTGGGCCTGTTTAGTTCCCCTCAAAATTCAAGATTTTTCACTCTCTTCATCACATCAATTTTTAGTCGCTTGCATGAAGTATTAAACGTAGGTAAAAAAATAACTAATTACACAATTTAGTTAGAAATCACGAGATGAATCTTTTGAGCCTAATTGGTCCATTATTTGTCAAATAAGACGAAAGTTGTACTATTCATCGGGTTAAAAAAATTTTCAATCTAAAAAGGCATGTAGAAATATTTAACAAGGAGCACCGTGCACGCAGACTTTAAATGAGATCTTATCTTTGCCGGTGGAGTAGTTTCGAAACAAAGAGAATTATTGGAGAAAAATAATAAACATAATAGTGATAAGAATTTAATCAATTAATATTTTTTGAGCAGAAAATTTTAATTAATTAATAAAGACACGAGGTCGGGAAAAGGAAGGAAAACATGCACAAGAGCGGAATGAATCCACGCACGCACGCACCTGAAGAATCTGTTGACGAGGTCGAGCGCGATGAGCGTGGCGCTGCACCCCATCCCCGTGAGGTTGTACACCTTGACATCCTCGCGGAGGCCGTAGCGGCGCACGACGCGCGCCGACAGCGACGGCGCCGGCGAGAACATGGACACGTTGACGACGAGGACGTCCACGTCGGCGGGGCGGATGCCGACGCCCCCCGGCGCCGCCGACCGGGCGAAGAGCTCGTCGAGGACGGCGTGGAAGGTCTCGTCCATCTCCTCCATGCCCTCGCGGAGGCGGTCGGGCCGGGCCTCCCCGCCCTCGATCATGTTGCGCGGGCCGTACGTCTCCTCGCCGATGCCGGAGTTGGCGATCACCTTCAGCAGGAACTTGTACTCCTCCAGCCCCAGCAGCTGGTTCCGCTGGATGATCTCGCCGCACAGGTCCGTCGGCAGCTTCCGGTCGTCCGTCGCCTTGTAGCACACGTAGTCCAGCAGGTAACAACGCCGCCGCTGCGCGCGCGCTACCAGCAGCCGCGCCAGCATCGCCGCCGAGCACGCCAGCAGCGTCAGCGCCAGCAGCGTCACAAGCTCCATCGCCGCCACCCGTGACCCGCCCGCAAGCTAGTAACTCACCAAGCACGCACTTGTTGCTCCTGATCTCTCTTGTTCTTGCCAAGAATCAACAGATGGAGAGATCTACCTAGCTAGAAGTGCAGCGAGGAAGGCGGCAATGTGCAATGCGTGTGGTTGCTGCTCATGGAGACGGTGCCGATGGAGGAGAGGGGGGACCGAAAGGAGATGTGTGTGAAACTGGCAATGCGAGTGCTTGCTGAGCTAAACGCCCCCAAGCTTTGGAGAAGGGTTGGGTTGGTGGGGAGGGATGAGAGGGAGATTTATTAGAGGGGTTTAGAGCTACGTAGGTTGGGGAAGGGAGAAGGGAGGAGGGTGCCTTTATAGCACGGAGAAGAGGCGACCACCACATGGGTGGTCATGGCTCAGACAAGACTACCTCAGGGCACGTTTAGTTTCTAAAAATTTTTAAGATTCCTCGTCACATGAATCATTAGATACATGCATGGAACATTAAATGTAGATGAAATTAAATATAGACGAAAAAAACTAATTACACAGTTTGATAAAAAACTACGAGACGAATCTTTTGAGTCTAATTAGTCCATGATTAAACACTATTTGACAAATACAAATGAAAGTGTTACAGTAGCTAAAGCCAAAAATTTTCGCGAACACTCATTTTATTTTTAATCATGTTGAACCGGAGGATTATGATGCGTTTGGTTCAACCGCTAGGCCCTTGTTTAGTTCCCAATTCATACACCCAAATTCCACTATGTAAAAAGAAGATTCCCCGTCACATCGAAATGCCGGCACATGCATGGAGTACTAAATATAGATGAAATAAAAAACTAATTATACAGTTTTGTTGTACTTTATGAGACGAACATTTTAAGCCTAATTAATCAATGTTTGAACAATTTTTACCAAATAAAAACAAAAGTTACTACAGTGCGATGTGACATTCACTATTCCAAGTTTGGGTTCCCAATTTGAGAATTGAACAAGGCCTAGGTTGGATGGGATATGGTACGGGCACTGACATAAGAATATTTATGATGTCATGTTTGGTTAAATGGATGTGACAAATTATTTTTCTGTTTTCTTGGGTGGATGAACCTGGATATGACGAGAATAATTGACTAATTATATATATTATTTAAAAATAATAACAATTAATTAGACACTAATAATTATGTACTAATACTAATTTTGTCATGATAATCAATGTTTAAAAATAAAATGTGTTAATTAGCACCACTCCTAATTAGCACACAAAACATGCACTAATCATCATATTAGCACTTATTAGAACTAATCCTACTATCATAATTACTAAGTAATAATATAAACATACTAATAATCCTTAATTTATTTACTAAGGACAAATATTAGAAGACATGGATAAGCGTATCCAACAGATTTTTGTGGGCAAGCTTATCCAACATCTATAGAGAATATTCTCCTGTGGTGGATAACCCTGTCCAAGTCGTCTGTGAACCAAACGCTGCTCATCCATGGACAGCCATATCCTATTCAGAGATATCCACTGATCCAAACACACCCTTAACTAGCTAGATCAGCAGTCAAATGTTTGATGTGGTTATTATTACCGCCAGGATTTATTGATGTGTTGCTGCGTTGGTAAACTTTTACCTCTCTATCTCTACAAATCCACTATTTTTATAGCTAGATTTCGATAAAGCTGTTTCTATTAAAAAATCAGAGACGATTCTAAAATTTATTTCAGGTCCTAATAACTACTGTTCATGCACGATTCACATGAACTCTTTTTCTCTTTCATCTCTCCTCTTACAGAGCCGATGGAGCCAATTTTTATAGCTCCCACTACTCTGGCTACAGTGCCACTATAGTGCAGGAGCCGGAGGAGGCAGGAGCTCTCCCAAAGGGGTCGTAGTATAGTGCCGCGACAACGGCCTACTTCTTCACATTCACCGAGCAATGCATGCAGTTATTGATAGACAAAAAAATCATGGTATGCATTTCCGTGTATTAGCTAAAGCATTGCGTATGTCGGGGTATTTGGAACTGCTCCATGAACTCTGCTCCACAAACTTTATCATGGAGCAGCTCCATAAAAAATCTGGAGTTTATAGAGCATCCCTTTAGGTGCTCTTATAACTCTACTTTTTTTTTTCTCAAACAGAGTGCATGGAGCTAGAAGCGTTTGGCAAAAAAAAAAGTGGAGCAGAGCTAAAAAAAACATGAAATGGAGCAGTTTCAAACACCGCCTATAGATACGGCTCAGCAGTGCTATCACCGGAGGAGCAAGCTCATTTATGCTTTGCTACAAAGGGAGCCGGAGCCAGCTTTACTATACGTGCTCGAGGGGGTTTTGATTCTAATATTGATGGTTTTCATGACAAGTTAAAATAAGCATATTTGTACAAATGGCCTTAGTTTCTCCAACATAAATGTTGTTCTTTTTTGTCCTTTGTTTCATACTATTTGAGTAACATGCGTGCTACGAGGAATTCATTTATGTGAACATGGAAATGTACTTTATTTATTACATATAGTGAAACAAATAATGAAAAAAAATCTTTCGAAGGTTCGTACTGTGGAAGAAATGCAGCAATGCCGAACGTCGAAGTGGAAACTTTGGAGTTGAAGGGGGCATCGGCCTAGGTCATGTTGTTGTATTTTTTTCGATAATGGATTTCCATTAATCTGGCCTTTATATCTACAAATAATATTCATAGCCAAAAAAAAATAAGAGCGCTTAGATTCACACCTCACCAAAGAGGACAACACACAACCAAAGAAAGAAAAAACTATGACAATCAGCATATCCCTGCTTCCCGGCATCCTCTCCTAAAACGGCCAGATTCGATGAGCGGAAGTTGTCAAGTCGATATCGCCCCTAGTGCGCCATTGCTATGAATCTCCACTGGTACCTTCTTCATCCGCATCAATTGAGTTGATGCCAAGTGTCACCGGTTAGCCCACCTTTACCCGTCATCGTCCAGTCAGAATTAGCCTGAGCCGACAAGATCCGCTTTTGCTTCGCCCGGTTCTAAGGCCTCCGCCGCCCATAGGGCATCTGCTGTCATTGGAATGGTCGTCGTCTCTGCGGAGTTCTCTGTCGCATCTATGAGGCGGCAAAATATTAACTAGCAGTTGATGCCCCTGCTAGCTAGTACTCCTCCTACCCAAAAAAAAATATAGTTATAGATTCGTGCCAGTTAAAGTAACTCAAATTTAACTAAATTTATAGCAAATAATATTAGCATTTATGCCTCTAAATAAATTTGTTATGAAAATATATTTCATAATTAATTTAATGGTACTTATTTTTGTATCATAAATGTTAATATCCTTTTATATAGTTTTAGTTAAAGTTTAAATCATTTGACTCCTCAAGATTCAAGAAGCAAGAATTGGATTCTTTATAGACTCGAAGGAGCAGTAGCCATGTCCTTGGAATTTAAATCAGTATGGCACATGGTCAATGTTTGGTTGTGACAGTGGTGGTTACAAACTTAGAGCATCTCTAAGAGACCGGAAAAAGAAAATCTAAAAACCATGATTTAGAGGATCTCTAAAATAGATAACTCTTCTAAAAAAAAAACTAGAGCACCACACCAGCTTCTTCATAATTTTAGTCATACTCTATATTTAAATTGGCCACATCAAAATCGTTTTTTTTGGCCCGTGCCATCTAGTGATGTCGTCATATTCTGGTGGTAAAGAGTATGTTGTGCAGTGCAGTTGGCTCTACGCTCCCAGGATACTTGGTGTTGAAGTTGAGCGGCATGCCCCACCCCGCTGTTGTGGGTTAGGAACGTGTTAATAATGTTCGGTGGCATGCCTCCACGCCGGTGTAGTTGAACGGCATCAGAACAGGGGCAAAAGTGAAGGCATCCACACGTGGAAGGAGGGAGGTGCGTGCGGGAAGCAGGCTGCGATCTGCGACGGTGAGCGAGGCAGCGAGCGGCGCTCGCTTTCTTTCCCGAGCGAAAGTCGTGGAATACACGATGCGAAAGCCCAGCGTCCGGACATCCGGACGGGTAGCGTCGGGACGCCTACTCTGCTTTATATGGGTCCCGCGCCGCTACGTGTCCCGTATATGCTCCCTGCCCTGCGCCGTTTCGTATCTCACGACCACTTCATCTCGATCTGTGCCACATGGTTTTTTACACTTACCGCTCGCGTCCAGCAGGTACATCAGGCGGCTACTGCAGATGGAGTCTATTGCAAAATATGTAACATCAGATCTACTTTTGCAGTATCTAGAGGAAACATGTATAACAAATATCCAAAATAGTTGAAACACTTGTAACATATGTCTAAAACATAAGGAAAACTCGTATGTAGCCATTGCAAAACATATGCAGCATCTAAATAAAATATTTGTAACATCCATATGAAACACTTGCAGCATAAGTGTGAAACATATGCAATATCCAGATAAAACACGCACAACATTCGTCTGAAACAACTGAAACATTTAGAACAGACGCTTGCAACATACATATATGTCATTACAACATTTGTAACATCCCGATCTACTTTTGCAACGTCCACATGAATCACTTATGCATATGAAACACCTGAAATTTTACTTGAAGTATGCTTTGCAACACGCGCTTGCAACATCTGAGGAAGGAAAGAAGCACGAGGTGTAGCCAGAGAAGCCTGCTCGAGGTCTAGCCACTCTGGATCTTGTGATGTTGTGAGCTGAGGTCGAACGTCGTGGCGACGCCAACTTCGACAGCGGCCACAACCTCCTGGTAGGGAACAGCGGCGTCGGCAGCACCTCGATGCGTCTAGGGACGGGGCACGGCGCGACGAGGAGGAGTGGGCGCGGTGGCAGACGTGGCGTGGCTTGACGTAGGATGGGAGCGCTGTCGTGAGGCGGCTTGGGGTGGGCGGATGGCGCGGTGAGCCGCAATGAGCGAACCAGGAGTTGGGAATTTCTGTCGACTGTCGCAGATTAAATGGAGTAAATAGAGGAGAAAGCGTAGATGAGCCTGCTGGGCCGGTCGCTGTGCTGGAACGAGCGTGGAGGAGGGTTCGTTTTTTTAAGATTTCGGATGTATGTTCCGTAGCATTACCGATACAGGATCGGAAATTTTGGAGACGTGGATGGAGAGGCTATTGGAGACTTTTTTGGCCCATAAATTGCAAAAGTGGGCCATACATGATCTCTTGCTCTTACTAATGAATTCAAGCACTAGATTGGCCTAACTTGGCGGAAACAAGGCTCCTGCAAGGTACGCCCATATACAAACTGAAACTATAAAGTATGGTTAGGAGATACACTATTTTAATTAGAGCAACCTAGTACCAGAGCAGGCACGGACCAGGCTGTGCAAGCATGCATGGCATATTGCTGCACGGAGGAAATAACCATCCGTGATACTTACTCCCAGCAATATTTAAGGGCCCTCCTAATTCCCGAGGAATATTTTAAATGAGTTGCACTATTAACTTGGGCCAGCCGATCTTCCATAGGTTTTCTAGCCTAATTAAGAGGGAACCAAGGAACATATTACTCCATCTGTTTTAAATTATAAGTTATTTTATTTTTTCTAGACATATTGTCTTTGCTATGTATTCAGACATACATAAATACACTATATCTAAGTGACTAGCAAAAGGTATGAATTTAAAAAAGTTAAAACGTCTTATAATTTAAAATTGAGAAAGTACGTAGTTAGGAAGTGCTGCCATTTATTGGACAATATAGCTTAAAAAATTATTACAATTGTTGACCCAAAACTCTTTTAATTTGCAGGCCGTCCTGCTCAAGGGAATGCACTGGCCGTGTCACTGGAAAAAAATTGGGTGTGGACCGTCCACAGCGTGCGTCGTGCGGACGTCCAACCAGGTGACGACGCGTAGCGAGTCACGACGCGTAGCGAGTCCGCTTCCGTGCGCTGGCTCACAAGCCGATCGCCCTGCCTCCCAACAACAGCGGGCTTCCATGCGTTGGCTCACCCTGCTGCCCAACACCAGCCCCGATCGAACCGCTTACAAGTCGGCTCCCACGACGGCTTCGTAGATAGAATAACATGTAAACCCATTGGCATGGCAATTACTTTACAGAAATATATGAGACCCATTGGTAGTTACTAGTAGATAAATTTAGGACCTTAGTTCTAATAAAACATCACACTGTCAACTGTACTCACAAAAGAAGTCTGATATAGCAATACACATAATAAAAGGTTACTGCAAAGTGGCATCGTAATCAAGACACCAGAATTACATGTTTTCATCGAAATATAACTTTCTAGCTGACGAGGACATTGCGGCATCCTGACGAAGTCCGAGTAGAAGGTCTGTATAGCCTCCTTGTATATATGGTGCAGATATGACAGAAGGTTGCTGAAGCATAGAATTTGCAATGTCTTGCATTGTGGCGGAAGCATATCCATGAGCACCAGTACCACCACTGCCACCAGCATCAAGGTCCTGTGTCATAGACATGAAATTGTTCTTAACAATTTCTTGTATAATAAGTAAATAAAAAAAGGAAAAAGGAATAACGAGTCAAATTGGTGACTTACGATTGGTTGGTTCGGATCAACACTTTCATCTCTATGTTCTGTAACATTATTTGTATCTCCTATAAGAAGTGAATAAATTAAGAAAATAAAATTGTATACAAGTAACGTTGGAAACAAAATCAGCTAGAAAATCTTGTATAGAAGTAGTACCTTTCTTCTTAGCACTTTTCTTCTTTTTTCCTGTGTTTTTTTCTAGTATGTCTGTCACCCGTTTTTTCTTTGGGCCTTTTATTACCTTAGGAATTTTAAACGATATATTGCCTTTCAAAGGGTCTGTTGCACACTGAATCGAAACTAGAGGAACCTCATCCAATTTCTCTTTCATCTTGCTGAGAGAAACATCAGCTTCCAAATCCAACTTTTGCATGCCTTTCTCCAAATTATGAAGAAGTTCTTTTGATACTGAACACTTCAGCACTATGGAAGGCGCCATTCGCGAGATACGTGCAACAAATGTTTTGTTACTTTCCGTCCCACTTTCTTGTTTCTCTACATAGAACCCTCTTTTTGCGTATTTTGTCCATCTTTCCATTATGTATTGTGGCGGCAAAATGAAAACATCATTTGCATTTAGGACTTTGAAGCCGTGCTTGCACAATATACCCGGAAGATAAATAGTCAATTTACATCCGTTCATACTATATTAGAAACTTATGATGACTAAAGAAATTGTGTTCATACCTATACATCCAAACTTTCTGCAAGCACAAGTAATGGTATTATCTACAGTGTTGAACTGAACTATTGCTCCATGATTGGCGTACATATGAGTAACCTCATATGTCAAGATTGATCCATCAGTTTGTAACAGTTTCGAAGAGAATGAAAATTGTTCTTTAAACTCTTCTTCAAACTCCAAATACATTCTCTTTGTATACGATTCAGCTGCGGTCTTCAATATAGGTAAATTTGGGATGCAAGGAACAGGGCTCTTTCGACGTGAATTAAAATCTGCATCTAACTCATTTTTACGAAGACTAGCGGCAACCTTGTCACATTCTGCAAGTAGTTCTGAAATTCCAAGTCTCCTACGAAATCTCTTCTTAAATACATTATTCATACCTTCGCTCCTTTGAGTTGAGTTCATGTCAGCTGTAAAAGCATTGCGATAGACATCAGCCCACTTTTCCCTCAACTCATACAAATTTTCCATCCATTGGTTATCCTTAAGGTCATACTCAGATAATAATTCATTCCATTTCTAGATAAAAATAGCTTCCGATCTGTCTTCGTAGACACATCTCTTAAAAGCTGGTAGAAACTTGTCAGGATGCTTATGAATTACATGCCCCAAATGTTTGGCAGCATTAACATATATGTGAAACAAACAAAGACGATGTCTTGTGTTTGGAAATACATAAGCAACTGCTCCTGCCATAGCTGCATCTTGGTCAGTGAAAATTGTGCTTGGATGCTTCCCCGACATTGTTGTTAGGAAGGTTTTAAAGAGCCAAACAAATGATTCAATAGTCTCATTAAATATCAGTGCAACCCCAAAAATTATTGTTTGCCTGTGATGGTTGGTTCCTAGGATTGGAGCAAAAGACATTTCAAACTTATTTGTCTGAAAGGTGGTGTCAAATGTCACAGCATCACCAAAACATGCATAATCCATGATGGATTGACCATCTGCCCAAAAGAAATTAGCTATCCAACCATCTTCCTCATCTATTTCAAGCGCATAAAAAATGTTGGATCCTCTATTTGCTTATTCTTCAAGTATTCGAGCAATGTTTGTGCATCATTGGATTCTAAGTACTTCTTACGCTCGCGACCAATTGCATTATTGCAATCCATCCTTGATAATGGCACTTTATCTGCTCCTCCGTAAAACTCCTTCATGAACTCATACACCTGGGCTGGCTTCATCCCAGCTTCCCTTATTTGACCAATTAGCACCCTATCTGCTTCTGTAATACGCCGTTGGGATCTTAGCTTGTGCAACTTATTTGGACTAGCAAGATAATTATTGTGATCAAGTACAACCTTCTGCACTGTCCAAATTCCCTCTTTGCTAACACTGAACTGAACACGAGCATTACAACCCGTCCTTGTAATATCTTTTTCTGATGACTTATTTTTTCGATATCCTTCGTTACTGCAAACTATATATTTCTGATATAAAGATTTATCTTCTTGGAGCTTTGAATGGCTCTTTCTAATACTGAATCCAGTTTTACTAGCATAGTTGTTGTACATGTCGTAAGCACTGTCCTCAGAATCGAAAGTCATACCAACTTGAGGAGTGATCAAAGTTTGACTAACTTTATCAACCACCTATTGTAATTGAGATGAAAATTAAACATATCTAATGATAAATTCACGACTGTATGTTATTTCATAGCTAACGAATGAACTAGCATCCCTTACCTCATCTTCTTGTTGTCCATCCATTGCCTCAATTTCTTGTCGTCCTTCGGGGTCAGGTAACTCCAAAACAGATGAAGTCACGGGTAATGTGGATGACGATTCAATTACAGCGGATGGCAATATGGGCATGGCAATTGGATTGATGTTCCCCTGCCGAAAGCAAGTGTTCACACGTTCTAGTGAATAGACCATTTAAAAAATCACTTCCACAAACGCAGACAACGATCTATACTTACGTGCACTGCATCACCAGCGGTGTCTGAGGAATTCTCTATGGCCGCCTGAGCATCACCGTCCGGAGCAGCACCGCCGAAGGCAGGATCATCGTCCTCCATGGCGGCAGTCGATTGCCTGCACGTTGTTGTCGCGTAACTGCGGCGGCGGCGCACGTGGGAGCTGACTTGTAAGCGGTTCGATCGGGGCTGGTGTTGGGCAGCAGGGTGAGCCAACGCACGGAAGCCAGCTGTTGTTGGGAGGCAAGGCGATCGGCTCGTGAGCCAGCGCACGGAAGCAGACTCGCTGGAATTAGACCTGTCCACGCGTCGTCACCTGGTTCGACGTCCGCACGACGCACGGTGTGGACGGTCCACACCCAATTTTTTTCCGTGTCACTAGGCGTTGTTACAACGGCTCGAAGAAAATAAGGAGCGAATCTTCCAAATTTCTCGTGGGGTATAGAAACAGCCGCTGCAGTTGTTCATTGTTCCTTTTGGATGGCCAAATAATGCTAATTGAGTTTTGAGTTGGATAAATTTAGTTTTGATCTAAATTGTTGTAATATTTGGTCCAATTCTCTTGGTCACTCCTTTATCTAAAAAGTACCTACATTCCCTATTGCAGTGGGTATGTTTAATTAGAGCATCTTACAGAGTCCCTACTTGTGCCGTCAAAACTAAATTTGAGCGCTCGAGCCAAAAAAAACTAGGTCCAATAGAATCCTTACACCAGAGCCCTAAAAATTAATAGGGCCTCAGATCCTCCTCCTATCCCTTATTCTAGGGCCCAGCTGATTGAAACCCTCAAACCACAATTGGTTCCGTTTCTCTGCACCCGCCCGACTCCAGTCACCATGTGCCACCTGCCCGCACCACTGCCCTGACTGGGCCCCTCCACCGGTGATGCCCATCTGGGTAGCTCTCCCCTAGCCTGACGGATCTCCTTGGTGCCCCTCCACCAGCAGTGGCAACCTCCTCCCTCTAGCGGTTGTGTCCCTCATCCCCCTGGGAGAGTGCTCTACCAACGACGTGTGGGAGGTGGGGGTGTGGCTGATAGGCGCGGAGGGTGAGCGTAGGGCGGCGGCCTCTCAGGGGTGGGGCGATAGCGACCTCGCCGAAGGCAAAGAGTATGACGCATAGAGAATGACGAGTGGGCCCCTTGTGCCAGTGTCTATCAAAAAGGTTTTAAGTGCTTTTGCTGGAGCAGATGCAAAAAAATCATGTGCCTAAAAATGAGGGGAGCCCTCAAATCAAAATTACATGTCCTGATTTGAGCGCTCTAGTTAGAGTTGCTCTTATATTATTAGATTAATTTGCTCATCAGTTGTTCATAATCACTACTATGTGGTTCAAATCAGATAGGCATTCACAAGGAATATATATATATAGTACCTACTATAACAAATACTAGATTTTTTAAATTTATACTAGTATTTTTCAACCTATTATCTACTAATACTATTAAAAAAAGTCACTACGGGCCTGTTTGATATAGAGCCAAGGGGGTGGCCTGCGGTCCCCAGCTGCAACTCGCCCTGTTTGATTCGCTTGGCCTAGTTGCCGACCCGGCTCACGGCATGCAAAAGCCCCTCTCTCTCTCCTGCACCCGGGAAACGCCCCTAGGGTTCGTTTCTCCTGAACCAGGCTCCCACCGTCTCTGTGCAGGCGATTTCAGGGTGGCGGTGGCGCTCGCACGGGAACCATGAAAGTTCCTCCCACGCTCCTCCTCAGCAAAATCCGCTGTCTTTATAAGCCGCCTGCCTCCTCCACTGCCTTCTTCTCCTTCTTCTAGCTCCGTCATCCCCATCTCTGTCCACCGCATTCGCATTGAGTGACCGGCGATGTTGGTGTGGTGGTGGTGTGGCACGGCGATCTTCTTCGTCTCCCTTCAGCTAGTCGGGATCCGCTTGGCCATGGTGCTGTTGCGCCTCCTGCTGGGCTCCGTGGACGCAGTCGTCTTCATCCTTCATCTTCTCCGTCTTGCGGTGGTGTGGCTGGTCTCGGTTGGGGTTGATCTACTTCGTCCCATACTAGATTTGCTATTTCTTCCCCGGTGGCTCTTCTTCTTCTCCATCTTGCGCTTCTTGTGCTCACCGTCATCTCCCCCGTGGTGAAATCCCCCCAATCCCCTTTGCTTCAATTCTAGGGTTTGCTCTTACCCTTTTTTGGTTTCAATTTGTTTCTGTGGAATGATAGATTGGGTCCATGATGCTGTTATATTTGCTATGAATGGTGATTTCAAGCACCTACACATGTATGATCCATTGTTGGTACTTTGATATGGTCGATGATGAATCTATCCACTGCACTGGAGGCATTTTTCTTTATGTAGCTGTGTTATTTTTGTTTGTAGCTGCTTTAAGTGTCTGCTGAATTGTTATTGCTTAGATATGGTCGATGATGAATCTCTCCAATACACTAGAGGCATTTTTGTTATGTAGTCATGCTATTCTATCTTGCTTCGAATGATTGAACTTTCATGTTGAGGCCAGCTAGGGTCTACTAGAACTGAGTTGTATCTTTGATTGTTGAATGCATGTAGATGGTTCCAATTGCACAATGTGCGATGATGGCCAGGCAAGCAGCTGCTATGGTTGTGGTTATGCTTTCTTTTTTGGTCACTAGACTTAGAAGAATTAGGGCCCAACATGAGCCTGTACCTTATGGTCCTAGGTCATTAGGCCAGCAGCATAGGCTAGGAACCCTCCAAATGATATTTAGCTGCACTGATGCTGAGTGTCGGGCTATGTTGCGTACGACCAGAGTTCCTTTTTTTCTCTATGCAACCTTTTTAGAGGTAGAGGCTTTGTTCGAGAAACTAGTGGTTGTTTAGTTGAGGAGCAGGTTGCAATGTTCCTCCATGTGGTTGGTCACAACCAGAGGTTCAGGGTAGTTCACCAGTCTTTTAGGAGGTCCATTAAGACAATTAGTAGAGTCTTCCACCAAGTTCTCTATGCTATTGGTGAGCTTAGGACTAAAATGATCAAGCCTCCTATTGCTGCCACACATCCAAAAATCATGGGTAGCCAGAGATGGTACCCCTATATGCAGGTACTTGTTAATCCTATTTTTTGCCTTAGGTTTAACCAATTGTACATGTTTGCACTTATCCACTATCCTAAATATTTCTAGAACTGTGTTGATGCTATTGATGGCACACATGTGTTGGTAAGGGTGCCTTGACACATGCAATAGGCTTTCAAGGGTAGAAAACACAACCCACACAAAATGTGATGGCTGCTGTGGACTTTGATCTCAAGTTCACTTATGTCCTAGCTGGCTAGGAGGGCTCTTCCCATGGCTGATGCAATTGACAGGAATGATGGGTTCACAATTTCTGAAGGTAACCGAAATCATTAGTCCATACACCATTGTCCTTTAACTTGCCACACACCTTTACTGTAGTATATTTTTTGGTCCACTTGTAGGGAAGTTTTACCTGGTAGATGCTGGCTATGCTTACCGCACTAGTTTCCTTCCTCCCTATAGGGGGTGAGGTACCACTTGTCTAAATTTAGGAGCCACAATTATCCTACCAATGCCAGAGAACTGTTCAACCTAAGGCATTCATCCCTTAGGGTGCCAGTGGAGAGAGCTTTTGGTGCACTCAAGAACAGATTTTGTATCATAGACAACAAACTATTCCACACATACAAGACACAATAGCATGTTGCATTCTCCATAACCGGATAGGGATGTTGAGTTCGCCATTGAATTAATCCCTGGAATACCACCGATCTCGAAAAGGCCTTATCGGATGTCTCCAAACGAGTTAGCTGAGTTGAAGAAGCAACTTTAGGATTTGTTGACCAAGGGTCTGATTCGTCTAAGTTCGTCTGAGTGGGGTTGTCCCGCACTGTTTGTTAAGAAGAAGGATAACTCTTTACAGATGTGCGTGGACTACTGGCCACTTAATGCAGTGACAATTAAAAATAAGGATCCTCTGCCTCGGATTGACATCTTATTTGACCAATTGTCAAAAGCCAAAGTATTTTCTAAGATAGATTTGAGATCATGGTACCATCAGATCAAGATTAGGCCACAAGATGTACCTAAGACTGCGTTTTCCACCAGATATAGGTTGTACTAATATCTTGTCATGTTCTTTGGCCTGACAAATGCTCCTGCATACTTTATGTATCTAATGAATTCGGTCTTTATGCTATAATTGGATAAGTTTATGATTGTGTTCATCGATGACATCCTAGTATATTCAGAGAACGAGAAAGATCATGCAGAACATTTGAGAATTGTCTTGACCAGACTCAGAGATCATCAGTTATATGCAAAGTTTAGTAAGTGTAAATTTTGGCTGAAGACATTTCCGTTTCTTGGTCACGTGTTATCAGAAAATGGAATTTCAGTACATCCCAGCAAGGTACAAGAGGTTATGGATTGGAAGGCACCAACTACAGTTTATGAGTTCCGGAGTTTCCTCGGATTAGCCGGTTGCTATCGCCGTTTCATACCAGATTTCTCCAAGATTGCCAAACTAATGACAAGTCTGCTATAGAAGGATCATAAGTTCGCTTTGGAAGGAGTGTGAGGCAGCTTTCCGCACCTTGTGGAAATTACTAACCACTGCTCCTATTCTAGCACAACTAGATATAGAGAAGCCGTTTGATGTGTTCTGCGATGCATCCAAGAATGGTTTAGGATGTGTTATGCAAGATGGAAGAGTCATTACTTATGCCTCACGCCAATTGAGGAAACATGAGGTTAACTATCCAACACATGATTTAGAACTTGCTGTTGCTGTGCATGCTCTAAAGATTTGGAGACACTATCTGCTTGGGAATGTGTGCAACATCTTCACAGATCATAAGAGTCTCAAGTATATATTTACTCAATCGAAATTGAATATGCGACAGAGAAGGTGGTTAGAGCTGATCAAAGATTATAACCTGAATGTACACTATCATCCGAAAAAGGCAATCGTAGTAGCAGATGCCTTGAGTTGGAAGTCACATTCTCTTAGTGTGCAACCATTGTTTGAGGATGGGTTCAACCTGATGCATCCTGCTGTGTTGCATAATATTCAGATTAGTTACACTTTGGAGAGTAAGATCATAGAAGGCCAGAAAGCGGACAAGGGGATATTCCATATCAAGGAGAAAATAAAGAAAGAACCGACTAAGCATTTTAGAGTGGATGAATAAGAAGTGTTATGGTTCGATGATCGTCTTGTTGTACCTAAGGATCGAGAGCTCAAGAATAAACTTATGGATGAAGCTCACCTTTCTAAGCTATCAATCCATCCTAGAAGTAGCAAATGTATCAAGAACTAAGACCTCGTTATTGGTGGACAAAGATGAAGAAAGAGATCACAACTTATGTTGCTAGGTGTGATACGTGTTGTAAAGTGAAGGCTCTTCATATGAAACCTGCTGGTTTGCTACGACCATTATCAGTGCCAGATTGGAAATATGATGATATCAGTATGGATTTTATCACCGGTCTTCTCACCACTCAAAAAGGAAACGATTTAATTTGGGTAATTGTAGATCATTTTACCAAGTCAGCTCACTTTCTACCAGTCAAGACAGTGTTTCGACTACCTTAATATGCTGAGAGGTACATTGCAGAAATCATTTGATTACACGGTATACTGAAAACTATAGTGTCTGAAAGAGGATCATAGTTTACATCTCACTTTTAGGAACATCTACATAAGGATTTGAGAACCAGTTTGGT
Source organism: Saccharum spontaneum (assembly GCA_022457205.1). Lineage (NCBI taxonomy): Eukaryota > Viridiplantae > Streptophyta > Magnoliopsida > Poales > Poaceae > Saccharum > Saccharum spontaneum. Next base: position 33,272,368 of record CM039579.1, on the reverse strand, counting down.
CTGTAGTACTGCTTATCATCCACAGATAGATGGCTAGACAGAGAGAGTTAATGCTGTTTTAGAAGATATGTTGAGAGCTTGTGTGTTATCTTCAAAAGGATCATGGGAGTCATGGTTGCCGTTGGCCGAGTTTGCTTACAATAATAGCTATTAAGAGAGTATCGAGATGGCTCCGTTTGAAGCCTTGTATGGCAAGAAGTGTAGGACACTGTTGAATTGGATTGAGCCTAGAGAAAGAAGGTATTATAGAATTGATTTTGTTAAAGAGGTTGAGAAAAAGGTTCGTATTATCCAACAAAATATGAAAGCTGCTCAGTCACGCCAGAAAAGTTATGCGGATAAGAGAAGAAGACCGCTTGAGTTTGAAGTTGGTGACTATGTGTATCTGAAGGTTACACCGATGAAGAAGAAATGGTTTGGAATCAAGAAAAAGCTTGCTGCTAGGTTTGTGGGACCGTATAAAATAGTAGAAAAGAAGGGTCTAGTGGCTTATAAGTTATAGCTATCAGAAGCGATGAGTTCGATCTTTCCAGTTTTTCACGTGTCACAATTGAAGAAGTGTTTGCGTGTTTCGGAAGAAAGGATAGAACCTCAGGGTATTGAGATTAAATCAGACTTGGAATACTACGAGCAACCGGTTCAAGTTTTGGACACTAAGGATTGAGTCACTCGGAATAAAGTGGTGAGAACATATAAGATATAATGGATTCATCATGATGACGGTGACGCGACATGGGAAACAGGAGACTATCTGCAAAAAGCATATAAAGATTTTTATAACAAATGGTTCGTGACTCAAATCTCGGGATGAGATTCTTATAAGGGGAGGGCTGTAACACCCCAGTGTTAGGCTTACATTAGCATTTGTAAATCATGTGCATAAGCATAATCATGCATTGATAAGCATCACATGAAATATAGAGTTGAAACATGTTAACGAAACATACATGTCGTAGTGTATAGTTTCAGTAGATTTAGAATTATGTTGATGCTTGTTAGGACTTGTATGTGCTTGTTTGAATAAATGAACAACTTAGAAGTGTTTAGCAAACAATTTGGAGTAAGGTTTGTATTCAAATTTTTCTCAAATTTGGCTTTAAAAATAATCTTAAAAAATAGAGTTTTGATTTAAAATCAACTTTAAATCCCCAGTTCAAAATCTATTAGGAATTTGAGTTTGCTCCTTTTGGCAAAGTTGAAGGTCACAAAATTTAGAACAACCTTTATTTTTGGGTCACCTTTTGAAAATGAAATTTTGGTGCTCAAAATGGGATATTTCGGGGCTGTTTTGCATAAAAGAAAAAGAAAAATCAAATTTTATTTGAAAACGGGCCGCACCCTCCTTTCTCGGCCCACGGCCGAAGCCGGTGTGGCCCAGCTCCGCGCCTGCCTCCGCTCTTGTCTACGCGCATGCTCGCGCCTGACCAGTGGCAGGAGCTCGCCGCGCGTGGCTGTATGTCGCCGGCGCTGCTCACCTGGTGGCACGCCGTGGCCCCCCTGCAGCGCCACGCCTCCAAATCGGCTGAGCCGAGCTGCCGCTCCCTATCCTTGCCACTTCGTCTCTCCTCCTGCCTGCTCTTGCACTTGCTAGCAACCACATCAGCCATGGAACCATTGCCGCCGGCCCCGCAAGCTCCACCGCCAGTGCCTCGGCTCCATGCACCACCTCCTGCCTACGTCTCCACTCTCGTGCTCATGTGTGCTTGGCGTAGGCAAGGCAGGTAAAGGCCGCGGGCCCCTCTCCTTCTTCTCACCACGCGGGCCGCCATGGATGAGCTCACCGGAGCTCGAGCCCATGCTGACAACCGCCCTGCTCCCCCTTTCTCCCCGCACCGTCACGCGCATCCACCGCTCCGCACCACCCCGAAACCGGTGTGCCCCTTCCCGTGCGTTGCCGTGGCCGGGAATGGCGGCCACACCGAGCGTAGCGCCACCGCTCCGCCATCACCACCGGTGAGCCTATACCAGTGCTCCCCCAGCTCGATCAGCTAGGGTGCATGACTCGCCTCGCTGTGGGGAGCACGATGGTGCTCACCCCGAGGCCGGAGACCTCACCGTCGGCGAGCTCTCGCCGCTAGTGACCTCCCCTGCCCTATGCCTCTGACCCATGGGTCTGTGGGGCCCATCTGCAGTGGCTGAGGGTGAACCTGGGTGCATAGATCTGGCTGCACCCAGCATTTTGAAGGCCGGTTTTGAAAAGGGGTTTTCAGAAAATGATTTTCAAAAATGATGTAATGCTTCGAAAAATCATAACTTGTTGAATTTAACTCCAAATTTATTGAAACAATTTTTGTTAGACTTCTTGTGACTAGATCTATCTGTTAAAAATATAAAAGGTCATTTTATGATACTTTTATATAGGGCTTTATTTAATTTGTTTAAATGTCGTTATCTTGTAAAATATGTAATAAATTGTAGAAAGGTCAGAAAAATATGGTTCTTGTTGTGTTGATCTTGTGGTGACATGTACTTTCTATAAAAAATATGTGACATGCATGTTCTGCGGAAAAATATGGCCAAATAATTTAGGTGTTTTAATTGCTAGTTTCTTGTAAAATTGCTAGAGCAAAAAATATGAATAATACATGTAGGTGAAACTTTTTCTATAATGTTCCTATACTCTGTAGACCATGGGAAAAATATTAAATCTATTGTTTGATACTTTTCATAGTACAAAGTATTTTCATGCTCATTTATCCATCATATCTTTTTATTTTTGTGTAGGCTATCATACTTATCCAAATATAATGAAAATTTTATGGTAGGCTATCTTCAGCATGACTAAGCTACTGTAATTTTTATAGATTTTTCTATATAACAAAAATACATGTTGTTGTTGTAACCTTGAAAGAATCTAGCAAGTGGTCTAGAGGGGTGAATAGGCCTTTTTTTAAAAATAAACTTCATGAAACTGTCAGACCGTGGAACCTTTGTGAAAATGCGGAGCCTCCAGAAATCAGAGTAATGAATTGATCTACTGTGGAATTTAACGAAAGAAAAACAGATCGATTTAGATACCAGCCTTTCTGGGGAGAGTGTTGAGCTATCCAACCAGTTGTTTGCACCTAGAAGATGTGGAGTTCGTACATCGAGTGCAAACCCTAAAATCAATTCAAATCACAAGTAATAGCGACAACAATCACAATCATAAGAGACACGTGGATTTATCCCATGGTTTGGTTCGCCACAAAGGCTGGCCTACGTCCACATTGTTGAGGTTAGCCACAAAGGCTATAGACACGAGGATTTATCCCATGATTTAATATGCTTTCAATTAAGGATGTTAGCTACCTTAACAAATTAGCTATTCAGAGGCTACAAAAATTACAGAGAGCACATAATAATATAATGAGGCTACCGTAAAATTTTTAGATCTAAAGCATTCACCGATTTACCACAAAAATTCTTACAAATTTATATCTTATCAATATTAAGCATTTCAATTTAATTAGAGAACTCCTAAAACTATTATGCAACTATGGGAATAAGGTATACTAGCAGATAGAGCATGATTTTAGGATCCTAACAAAATTAGTTTCACAATTTTTTTGGACAGGTTCATAATTTGATATTGAATTTATAGGTTCCTAGCAACAAAGAAAAAAGAAAACACAATTAGAAAATACACTTTAAAAGGAAACGGGCCGGCGGTTGGAAACCTAGCGACAGCAGGTAGGCAGAGATGGACTCGAGCGTGAGTGCCGTTGGGCTGTAGCTGTGCAGAGGCAAGGGGAGCGCGACCGCGCCGGTGTGCTGCGGTGGTGGCACAGCGTGCCGCGGTGCAGGGCGCGGACGTCGGGATGCCGGGCTGGGTTGGAGGCAAAGAAGAAAGGGTATGGTTGCTAGCTTGTATTGCTTGGCTGCTGGTGTTAATAAAGAGCACACCCATTGCACAACTGCTGCTGCTTCCTTTAAAATTTCGGACAGACAAGCTGAGGCTGTGCGTGCCCTCTCTCCCTCTCTCTTCTCTCACACACTTACATGCTGCATGCATGCACTTCTCTTCTATCTCGGTCAATCTGACTTGCAGGACGCCCCATCTTTCTAGCTGCATGTAGAGACAGCGGTGTAGGGAAGGGGACGGGTGCACGAAATTTTCGTCAAAACCAAACAGCCCCAAACCGCGGCTTTTCACAGGCGTCGGTGCATGCACTCTTCATCTCTTTTGGTCAAAATTTGCTGCGTGCATGGGTGCACATGCCCTCCATGCATTCACTCCCTCTTTTCCATTCTACATACTAGCGGCAGCAGGCGTACAATGTGTGCATGACGGGCAGAGGCACAGGCGTTCATGTACAATACCTTCTGCGCTGGTACACTGCTCAGCTAAGCATCATTTTAATCTTGGTCGAAGACTATCCAATGCTTAAGCTGTGGGCAGTGTTTGCTGCTGCTGCAGCCGGTCGTCGCCGTGCGTGTGCTGCACGGGCTAAACAGAGCGGTGCGCGCGCTATACGATAGTAGTGGCTACCTAACTTGCCATGCACAACACGGCAAAGTAAAAGCACCGCGTCTTGCCAACGAGATATACTGAAGCGTGCGACGCGGGCTTGCTCTGCGAGTATGCTGTGAGCGCAATCAGGGAATTAGGAAGAAGATGAATAGCAAGAGATGGAGTTGGATCAGGATGACAATAGTGAGTTGAGCTGGACTAGAAAATATTTGTACGAGGAATAGTTTAGAGCTCAAATTGAGAATTAATGCAACAAAATTTAATTTCTCATTTTGTCACATGCAATAATACATAAAATATGATGCTCATGACATGGTTTAGTGATTTGTTAGCGCGCAACACCGAGGGTGTTACATAGCTACAAGAGGATGATTACAAACTTTTTCGATGCTCACCACAAGCACGGGAGCTCGTCGGGCGACGTCTAGCCGTCTAGGAGGCTTCACATGCAAGAGTAACAAATGTGCAACAAAGATTGACGAAGCCTAACAAGTGCTCAAGGTTTTGCTTGCTCTAATCATCTCTATAACACTTAATCACACACTAATCACCCACTCTCACAAAGAGGGGTTAGAGAGAGCTTCACAAGGCTTTGGAAAGGGTTGGCAATGTTCTTAATGTTAGCAGCACGACCAGAAGGCGTGAGATGAGTATGTATAGCCACCCTATAAAAATTAGCCATTAGAATTCGAAAACTAGCCATTATGGCCTATAAGATGTAGCACAGCAGCACTTAACGCGCGGCACTGCCTCAAAAATTCGCGGCACTGCCGCAACTCCCTGAAACAGCACAGATCACCTCACAAAAAAACACCATAACTTTTTACTCTGAACGTCGTTTTTAGTGATCTTGGACTTTTTGAAAAATTTATTTCGAACGCTATCCAACCCAGCAGAGAACAAGCTCTGAGATCAAATAGTGCAGGTGCAGTGCTAAGTGTTTTCTCTCATGTTAGCACTTGGGTTCGGTTAGTTTGAGCACTTGAGACTTGTCTAAGATTCATATTGCATCGCCCTTGATGGTACAGCATACCTATACTCAAGATTAAGATAATATAACCATTTCAACCACTTGAGTCTTCAGTGTTTTCATATGCCATTTCTTCTCAATATCGCTTCATGAGGGGTTGCAGTTAACTTTATCTCCTCTCTTTGAGCAAACATATCTTGAGCATATGACTTAAACCATTTCAACACATTTGAGTTCAATCTATGGCTTCAAGTTACTTTCACTAATGATTTGATTCTCAACACAATATGACTTCTTATAGCTTGATTAGTTCCCCGACTCAATGCAAGTACTCTCTTCTTCACCTTAGCCATGGTACCTCGGTCCTCAAGCCATCGCTTGCCCTTCACCTCCGCTTAGTCTTTCAAAGCCCTTTCATTGCTATCTTCACCTTATCAAGCCATACTCAAGTCACATCATATTAAGCATCCATTGAAAAACTATTTCTTCAATATTATGATCCTTACTTAATATCTTCTAGATATGAATGTTGAGATCAATCAAGCTTCAATTTGATTCACATAGAGATACATTTGAATCAACATCAATATGGTCAAGCCAATTCATAGTTCCTCATATCCTCTTCATTTTGGCTTGAAATTTCTAACACTCTTTTCAATATATATCTTCATATTTCTAGCTTGATCAAATCAATGCAAAGTAATTTTCTAAATATTTAACCATACAAGTAAACCAATGTAGAGACCGACTTATTTCTGATATGATTTGTGTCCTTTGTCATTTGACCTTTGCTTGGCATTCCCTCACTTATGCATTCTTGATTCATTTGTCAACCTTGATTAAAGCTAGTTCACTATCAAACTCTTCTTGTTCATAAAAAGCAAACCATTATTGAGACCAATCCAAAATCATCAACTCATGTCTCATTTACCATTTGTCAAATATGCTTGCTTTCACATGATGCTATGATATCCCACAACATAGAAGCCATTTCATTGATTCCAAAATCATCAATTCATGTCTTTTGCTTGAACTAGATTGTTTCTATGATCTTCCAATACAACAATACACAACTTTAGTCTTTATTTGAATAATATGTGGAATATCATCAAGTTTGCCTTCTTGTTGAACCTATATATACTTATCATTCCATAATCCACAAGTGTATGCAATAAACTCAATTTCCTATTCAACACTTAGCAAACTTGTTAGACCTTTAATTGTGTTATCATTCAATTCACCAAAACCCACAAAAGGGCTAGATGCACTTTCACCCCCATGAGGTGAAATAACAACACCTCTGGATTTGTCCTTAGGAGGATGGCCCAGATAGTGTCTGATGGCAGTAGGACCGACAAGTGCTTCATGAATAAGGATGTGAACTATGTGGCAAAGGCTCTTAAGGAGTACTGTGGTGATGCTGTGAGCCCTACTCAGGTGTACAATCACTTGAGGAAGTGGAGGCAGAAGTGGGCTAGGGTTGTGAAATTGAAGGACCTTAGTGGTGCACTGTTTTTCTATAATGCTGGAACCTGAGCACTACCTCGGCCACTGCAAGGTAGAAACTGAGTCAATTCACTATTTCCCTTCTTCCCTGTTTCTCTTCTTCCCTGTTTATTTAATTAAGCCCATATGACTGTAGGACCATTCTAAGGATGCTGAATTCTTCAACACCCCAATCAGGTTCTACACTGAGATGGAGACCATATTTGGTAGTTCTATGGCCACTGCTAGGTATGCCCTAGGTTCCAGTGAGCCACTTGGGGTGAACCATGTTGATAGTGTTACTGCTAAGATAGAGGGCCATGGCTTCACCACTGTTGCTGGTGTCAAAGCTAGCCCTGAGATTAGTGAGGGTAGCAAGGCTACTGACCTACTGATTTCCGCTGTTGGGGTAAAGAGGAAGAGGGGAAATTTCAGTGAGAAAGAGATGCTTATGATGACTAACATGACAGATGTTGTGAACAATGTGGCCAATGCACTTAAAGAGACTAGGTCTGCACATGTAGATCCTGACCTCTATCTTACAGTCATAGAGATGCAGGGCTTCACTAGTGAAGCTCTCATTGTTGCCTACACCTACCTTCTGGAAAACAAGGCCCTTAGTAGGGGCTTTGTGAGTATGTCAGACAGCCATAGGGACATTTGGCTGAGGAACTACCTAACCAAGAACTACTATATGTACTTTTGTCCACCTAGGACAGCAAGATAAAGAGGGGGTTGACTGTTGAGATGTATAGTTCCTCCACCTCCCTCACCCACTCTCTTCTCTTTTGGGTTTCATTTTGGTGTAGCTCATGTGCATGGTAGATGGCTGACCAACACCTGTCCTTTTGGGTTTGCATAGTAGGAGGGTGGCTACCTATATCTGACCAAGTGTAACTTGGTAGTTTCACTTATGTGCCTACTTGTTGTGGGTTGAAGTTTTATTTGGACACAAACTTGATGTATTAATTAGTAACCTCTGTTGGTTACTGCTACTGCTAGTTTATTTGTCACCTTATGTTCTTGTTGCTTTGAGAGGATTGTATTACATTGTGCTGTTCATGGGTGTCATTGAACCCGTGGGACACATCCATTCCCTAGCAACAGCATAATCATACCATGCTGATGGCAGTGAATGGATGTGCCCATGGATTTCATGGCCTTTATTATCTTGGGAATGGCCTTGTTTCAATCTTCATTTCATGCTTTCATATATTTCTGTCATTTCTTGGATTTGATACTTGTGTTTCCATGACATGGTGCCTAAAGTGGGTTCTGATCTGGCCTATGATGCGAAATGTGAAATAAACTACGAGGTGGCTGAACAACTGTTTCCTGTTGTTATTATTTTTCATGGCTTGTTCTTGTTGGTTTTCATGACTGTCATCAAATCCATCTGAACCATCCATTCTCTAGCAACACCACTTGGATGACGACAGAGAATGGATGGCTGGATGGGTTCCATGGCAGCGTTGATGTTATGTTCCTACTTATTTCCAGTCTCAAACTTGCTGCTTTTCTAGACTTGTTTGGTACATGTGCAGCCACCTGTGATGAGTAATTACATGAATTGCAGCACCAAATTCTACAGCTGAGGCCACCATTTTTTAGCCTATGATGTTAACAATTTATGTTGATCAAGATGAACCACCTCATTGGTGTGGCATTTAAGATCATGGGTTGTTTCTTCTCTCAATCCCAAGATCTTCAATGACACACTCATAGCTTGTTTCATGATTTATATTTGACTAAGGCTAATGAACTTTTTTATTTCACAGCAAATGGCCCCTTGCTATGTGATTTTCACTGGGAAGAAACCTAGCATTTATAATAGATGGCATGAATGCAGTGAACAAGTTCATAGGTTCAAGAAAGCTAGGTTCTTGAAGTACAAGAATTATGAAGAGACAGTTAGAGATTTTAAAGCATCTCTGGGTGCAGCAACTCCCCTCCCCTCCCAGCTACTCCCAGATGACTCTTGTCAATGCAATCCTTCTGTTAATGGTAAGCCTAGTTGTTGGAAGAATGTGGTAATCATTCCACTTCTGATTATGGTGTTTGGACTATGGATGAGGGTGACCATGACTGGCCACTACAACTACCATACTATTGACGGTCCTTAAGTACCAAATATAGTTATCAAATAAATAAAGAAAAGGATCCAAATGCAACCAACACCTAGACTTAGGGTTTTATCTGACAGAATTCCACGAGTTTTGGTGTTTGTCTGTTTCTGTAGGGGGTTATCAGAAAATACGGAGGAAAGGCCCACACGTCAGGTTTACATAGAGATAATAACGTGTTCACCGATTTTCTATCATCTAGAAGACTCCAGAAGCCACGAGATCGAACGAGAGGCCGAACGGGCCCGGAGGCAGGGCGCCCGCCCTGGCCTGAGAGCCAATCAGGCTCCGTCTCGCGGATTATGCTCCACCGATCTAAGGGATCAAGGAAAACCGTGCGATTAATGTCGGTTTGATCCGACGGCCCACGTTCACTTGAGGGGGCTATATAAGCAGGACCCCTGGCCCCTGGAGGAGGCACTCCCTCATTCTCAATTCCTCAAACCCTAATCTCAGGAGGAGAGTCTCTGATCAAGCCCTAGAGCCACCACATCAACTAGATCTCTAGTATAGCATAGCTACATAGGATTAGAACTAGAAGGAGTCAATCTTCGATTGGTTTCCGGATCTGTCAAGAGGATTCTTGGTAATTCCTCTACTGTTCTTCATTGTTCATCTTTGTTCTTCAATATTATGAATACAACTTTGTTCTATTTCAATATATTGATTATGACTATGCTCTACTTGTTTATGTTTGCGATTATATTGTTCTTAGTTTATCGTAGTTATACGCTTGGCTTAGTTAGATTGGAATTATATACATGTTTAGGATCGTATAGCGTTTATCCATCGGATCCATGGGTAAATGATAAATATTGTATAGGCGTGGTGCTTAGACCATATTTATCTGCGATTGCACCTTATATGCCGGATCGTGGGGTGGTCCGCGATGGTGACAGCTTCGTTGGTTCTTATATAGTCCCCCTCCCGTGTGTAAGGCAGGCAGAGCAACATTATTACGGGGGAGTGATTGCTATGTTTCTCATCTTCCTTGATAATATCACTATGCATGGGCGTAGTCCTTTCTCGCAATGATTGCCAAGTGTACTTGCACTAACTATGATATGCTAGACTTTATAGTTAAGAATAACTTAGGAAATATCCTTGTAGTTCGTCCTAATACCATGCTAATGACTTGCTAGAATATCTTTTGAGGTGCTTATCATTATTATATGTGGCTAGCTGATCAGATTAATTATCTTTGTCACCATTCATACTTTATCTATATTTTATGTGACACTTACCCCTGTATGCAAGAGATAGATGAATGCTCTCACTTATACATGCAATGATTGATATTCATTCCTATATTCCATTCCATAATCAACATTGATGTTAGTAATCCCTTCCCACTGGTAAAAATATAAATAACGATACCTGGAATACTTCCCGGTTAAAATGCTACATCGGTATTAATCTGTGCGCTTGCAGATCTTATTTATTATTTATTTAGAAGAGCAGTTGCATATTTCAATACCGCGTCTCTCATGTCATGCTGGGGATGACAACTTGGCTTAAGTGGCATGAGGGATAGGTTCGGCATTTTTGGCGCCGTTATCAGAATTAGAAAACTAAGTCTACTTTTGGTAATGACGTTAAGAATGCCCAACAAACATTTTTGGCGCCGTTGCCGGGGAAGGTTGATTTACTAACAAGGAATGAATACAGAATTTGAGTCATCATTCGCATCATTAAGTGATTGAGATCATCAATTCTCCCATACAGATTTACCCCTGTATTTTTCCATTCTTATTGTTTTGCAGGGTGATGTATGAATAGAGGACATCTTCCAGAAAATTTTGTTGACAACCCCGAAGCATTAATCAGAGGGGCAAGAGCCAAGCTCAAGAAGTCAACACTTCGACGCAACACTTCATCCAATTCAGAAGACCGCCGAAGTTTCATCCAGAATTTGTCAACAGAGTTCGCAGCCATGGCGAACAAGACGATCCGCGAGTTCTCAGCTCCCACTACGGACAATATCCGCACTGGACCTGCCGCGGCCATCGACAAGAACTTTGAGCTCAAGCCAGGGCTCATCAACATGGTACAAGCCAACCAGTTTTGTGGGAAGCCGCACGAAGATGCAAGTGCTCATCTCCAACACTTCCTAGAGATTTGCAGCACATTCACTATATTAGATGTTCCCAGAGACGCCATACTACTTCGCCTTTTCCCATTCTCACTATTAGGGAGAGCGAAGCAGTGGTTCTACGCGACGAAGGATAAGAACACTACGTGGGCACTCTGCTCTACGAACTTTCTGGCTAAGTTCTTTTCCATGGGCAAGACCAATGCTCTCCATGGGAAGATTACAAGTTTTCAGCAACAACATGATGAATCCGTTCCAGAAGCATGGGAGCGCTTTCAAGATTACATCCTAGAATGTCCCCATCATGGAATGGAGAGCTGGCTACTTATGCAGACTTTCTATCATGGGCTCACCACTAGTGCTCGTGAGACCATGGATGCTGCAGCTGGAGGCGCATTTCTATCACTCACCATACCACAAGCTACAGCCCTTGTGGAGAAGATGGCGTCCAACCAAGGTTGAAACGAAGAGAGGACTCAAACACACAAGAAGGGTGAAGGTATGCACCACCTCAAGGAGGTAGACATGCTGTCTGCAAAGTTAGACCTACTCATGAAAAAGCTCGATAACAAAGCTGGAGACAAAAGAGAAGTCATGAACGTCTACGACTCTCACATGACTTGTGAGGAATGTGGAGATACTGGACACTCAGGCAATCACTGCCCTGAGATGCTTGATGATGCAAGGTACATCAACAACAACAACAACAACTACAACCGTCCTCAACAAAATCAAGGTTGGAATCAACAGAGGCCTAACTACTCAGGTAACTACTAAGGTAATTATCAAGGTAATAACTCTTACAACAACAATAATAATTTTCCACCCCTGAGAGAGTTAGTGTCTAATCAAGGAAAGCTAATGGATAACTTGTCTAAGAAATTGGCATCCAATGATAAAATACTAGAAAACATAAATAATAGAATGGATAATTTCTCTACTGCCGTCAAAAACCAAATTAGCTTTAATAAAATGATTGAATCTCAGTTAAATCAAATAGCTGCTGCTGTTCCTGCTACTAACCCCGGTATACCATCACAACCGGAAGGATTAGAATCTGCAAATCTTGTAGACATGTTTGATGCAGGTAACTATTGGAGTAATCCCGCTGTCGGAGTACATAATGACCTTCTGCCAGTCAAGAGAGGCGATCCAGGACGCCCCGTCATCCCGATCTCCATCGGCATGGTGGACTTCCTAGAAGCACTCTGTGACTTTGGCTCCAGCGTCAACATTATGCCCAGGGTACTCTATGAAAAATTCTTTACATATCCTTTATCAGAAACAACTATGTGTTTGCAGCTTGCAGATCGGACACTAAGCTTTCCTAAAGGAATATTAAAGAACATGTGTGTCCGAGTTGGTACCTCGTACGCTCCAGCTGACTTCGTGGTGATAGAGACCGGGTCCGATGAGAGGTCACCAGTTATTCTAGGAAGGCTATTCCTGAACACCTCGGGAGCTGTCATCTACGCCAGCGCTGCGAAGATCAACTTCAACATCAAGGGGAGGAAGGAGACGTTTTCCTTCAAGAACAAGATTACACAAATCTCAGAGCAACCCCAACATGAACCAAGGAAGAGGACCAACAGGAGGAACAAGCAGAACAAGAACAACCAAGGATGGACTGAATCAGCTAAGATGGTCACTGCAGTTCAAGGAGGTCAAGACCGACGACCCAAGTCGCCGTTCCTAATCAAGAAGGATGACCCAGGTATGCCAAGCATTGAGTGCTCAATCAATGGATACTCCTTTCAGAAGGCGCTCTGCGACACTGGATCATGCATCAACATAATGGCCACAGTCACCTATCAGCTCTTGTACGGGACCATGCCCTTAAAACCAACATACACTCAGCTCCAGATGGCAGATCAGACATCCCGAAAGGTCGAAGGTATAGTAACCGATGTCCCTGTTAAAATTAACGATCATTTTGTCCATACAGACTTTCAGGTCATTGACATGAGAGACGACGAGTACGATCCACCCATCATCCTAGGAAGACCGTTCCTAGGCACCGTCAAAGCAATCATCTACATTGGAACCGGAGAAGTCCATATGCATTTCCCCTCTGAGAAGGTACGCCGCTACTTTAATGACCCTAACTATATAGTTGAAGATTCTAAGCAGGTCAGGACAAGAAGAAGACGACGTAACCGTAACCAAAGGAGGCAAACCATCAAGGACGTATGGGCAGACTATGAAGGAGAGGTCATAAGGCCCGAGGATACACAACAGGAGACCGAAGCACCAAGTCGGGTATGGAAAGTGAAGACAGTTACACAAGAAGAGGAGGCGTTGCCGGAACCACCGTCTACGCCACCCAAATCCCAGGACAACTAAGAAGAAAAGAAGTCCTGTTCGGAGGACTTAAAAACACCGAACGCCGTGTCAAGAGGTAAACTTGGTAGTTATCATTTTCCCTTTAATTATTGCTCAGTTAATCATGTTCATTCTGTCTAAAAAAATGTTGAAAACAGTAAGCCCCATGTGAGTATGCGAGTGGCATAAAACCCATAAGTACATTCACTGTGGTGGCATAAAAAAATAATAATAATATATATTTTTTCTGTTCTATAAAAATGAAAATAAAAATAGAGAGTGACATTTATCAAGGAAGCTCAAACATGATAAAGGCTAGATATTTATGCTAACGCTTAATCAAGTTCCACGAAGCTTTGTTGTCTATTTGAGCTCCATAGAATTCAGGAAGACTAGCAGATGGAGGACATCCTAATCGTTGTCAGGGTGCTGCCGACATTCAAATACACCTCTGCACCTGCTAGCTACATCAGAAGAAATTACGTCAAGATCCAGCTTGGGGGAGAGCACCCCCATTTATCCCGATAAGTATTTTTATCTACATTTATACCTATGCTTTATTAAAATAAAAAGATGCATAATCATGAAAACCCAAATAAATATTTTGTGTTTATATATATTTGCTTAGTTTAATAAATAAATAAAGTAGCTATGCTAAACTGAATCTTGAAAATAAAACTCTAGCATGGATATGATGAATAGTTGCTCTGCCTAATTTTCAAATTTGTTCTCTCTCTAGTTTAGACATAACTGTTATAATTTAAAACTGGCTCTAAACCTGAACTAGTGGGAAGAGAACTTGATCTGAAGTCTAAGTTGTTAGCGGATATGATATGGGAATGTTGAGCTGCTGTTTATCTGTTCCTAGAGATGCTAGAATTCTGGAGAATTATATCTTTAAAAAAATCTTTAAAATGTTGCATGATGAGTTCCTGTATAATGAGAGTTTAAATTCCTACCACAGCCATATATACATGCTTGTTAGATTAAGAGCCGCACTTTTACTACTTACTGCTTATGGGCATTGAGTGTGGTCAAGCTGTGTAGACCCTTAGAAACTTGTCATGTGGTTAAAATCAAGATTTACTTGCACGTTCACTCATACATGCTGCTTCTACTCCAGAAGTACGCATCCACATATATCCACTCATTTCCATCTCCAGATTCACCCAAAATTATTCTACTCCTGACCCGGGAGAGAATAGCCAAAAACATTATCCCATTCCTGTTATTCTCTGTGAAGTTAATGCTCAAGTCATTTCTACTACCACTTGCTATATTTTCAAAAGAGGGAGATTGCTCTAAAAAATATATAAAAACGAGGAAATAAAAAGGAGCAAGTGCTCGGAACCTCGAAGAAAGAAAAAGTGAGACGAGAGGTAAAAATGGACAAGTGTCCGACAGTAGAATTAGGGGTACAAGATATCCACCTGAAAAAAAAATAGAGCATCTCATTCCCCTCAAAAGTTTTAAAAAGCAAGAAAGGTATGTATTCCCTCAAAAAGAGCATTAGACTTTTGTTATCACCATCATCACCATACACCACTCATTCACCACACATGCACATCTTGATTTGACTTATTGACTTGTTTCTCTGGATTCATGGTTTGACTATGCAATAAATGTTCTATGAGTATGTATACTGTATCTCCCACCTATGAGCTCCAGATATCAAAGCCTTATTAGAGTAGGGTGAGAGAGTAGGCAATGTCACTACGCCTTATACCATAAATACCACATACTTTGAGAGAGAAGGCATATACCATTACTGCCTTGGTAAGGATCCAGAAATACCACAAAAGAGAGACCCGAGAAAGTCATACAAGGAATCTCTGAGTTTTATTTGAAAAATTTGCAAAAACTCCAGAGCTATAGCTGATCAAGAATAAGAGACATGGCGTTTGACTAGACCGTTCTATCTTTTAACCACTCAAGATGCAGGTGACGGTTGCAAGCCCCATGGTGAAAGGTAAAATGAGTAAGTTTTAAGTCTTGACAGTTTACTCTAACTCAGGGATGAGACCTTATTTGAAAGCATATGTACCGTCAACGTTCAAAGGCGTTGCAGCAACTTCTGATCCATAATGAGTCTATCCTTGCTCAGGGACGAGCAAGAGGTAAGCTTGGGGGAGCTTGTTGACGGTCCTTAAGTACCAAATATAGTTATCAAATAAATAAAGAAAAGGATCCAAATGCAACCAACACCTAGACTTAGGGTTTTATCTGACAGAATTCCACGAGTTTTGGTGTTTGTCTGTTTCTGCAGGGGGTTATCAGAAAATACGGAGGAAAGGCCCACACGTCGGGTTTACATAGAGATAATAACGTGTTCACCGATTTTCTATCATCTAGAAGACTCCAGAAGCCACGAGATCGAACGGGAGGCCGAACGGGCCCGGAGGTAGGGCGCCCGCCCTGCTCCCTAGGGCGCTCGCCCTGGCCTGAGAGCCAATCAGGCTCCGTCTCGTGGATTATGCTCCACCGACCTAAGGGATCAAGGAAAACCGTGCGATTAATGTCGGTTTGATCCGACGGCCCACGTTCACTTGAGGGGGCTATATAAGCAGGACCCCTGGCCCCTGGAGGAGGCACTCCCTCATTCTCAATTCCTCAAACCCTAATCTCAGGAGGAGAGTCTCTGATCAAGCCCTAGAGCCACCACATCAACTAGATCTCTAGTATAGCATAGCTACATAGGATTAGAACTAGAAGGAGTCAATCTTCGATTGGTTTCCGGATCTGTCAAGAGGATTCTTGATAATTCCTCTACTGTTCTTCATTGTTCATCTTTGTTCTTCAATATTATGAATACAACTTTGTTTTATTTCAATATATTGATTATGACTATGCTCTACTTGTTTATGTTTGCGATTATATTGTTCTTAGTTTATCGTAGTTATACGCTTGGCTTAGTTAGATTGGAATTATATACATGTTTAGGATCGTATAGCGTTTATCCATCGGATCCATGGGTAAATGATAAATATTGTGTAGGCGTGGTGCTTAGACCATATTTATCTGTGATTGCACCTTATATGCCGGATCGTGGGGTGGTCCGCGATGGTGACAGCTTCGTTGGTTCTTATATAGTCCCCCTCCCGTGTGTAAGGCAGGCAGAGCAACATTATTACGGGGGAGTGATTGCTATGTTTCTCATCTTCCTTGATAATATCACTATGCATGGGCGTAGTCCTTTCTCGCAATGATTGCCAAGTGTACTTGCACTAACTATGATATGCTAGACTTTATAGTTAAGAATAACTTAGAAAATATCCTTGTAGTTCGTCCTAATACCATGCTAATGACTTGCTAGAATATCTTTTGAGGTGCTTATCATTATTATATGTGGCTAGCTGATCAGATTAATTATCTTTGTCACCATTCATACTTTATCTATATTTTATGTGACACTTACCCCTGTATGCAAGAGATAGATGAATGCTCTCACTTATACATGCAATGATTGATATTCATTCCTATATTCCATTCCATAATCAACATTGATGTTAGTAATCCCTTCCCACTGGTAAAAATATAAATAACGATACCTGGAATACTTCTCGGTTAAAATGCTACATCGGTATTAATCTGTGCGCTTGCAGATCTTATTTATTATTTATTTAGAAGAGCAGTTGCATATTTCAATACCGCGTCTCTCATGTCATGCTGGGGATGACAACTTGGCTTAAGTGGCATGAGGGATAGGTTCGGCATTTTTGGCGCCGTTATCAGAATTAGAAAACTAAGTCTACTTTTGGTAATGACGTTAAGAATGCCCAACACATACTTAGGCCTGTGATGATAGCAAATTAAGCATGATTACCTAGCTCTATTTTGTTCAATGTTATCTGTTCTATCTCTTTTTCTTTTGGTCGAGCAAGGTATGACTTATGCAGTGATGATATGACTAAGTAGTCTGAGGCTAATCTGTTGTCAGTTAATTGTATTTGGACACCTTCTAATAGTTTGTTTGGATTATGCACTTGTTCATTAAGCATTGTTCCTTATGCTGCTGTCTTTGTGATCTATTCATTCCTATTGTTGTTGCTGGTTGTTGCCTAGCCAGGCTGGAATCAAACATGATCTCCAACTGGTAGTTGGAGGTAGTTGGTGCTAGGCCGGGCTCTATGCTTCAAATCAAACACTGGGCTGGCTGGGACAGGCTACGCAGCTGCAGCAAATCAAACAAGGAGGCCTGTGCATTACGGACCAGGACGTGGCTGGCCTAGGCCTGGCCGACGGGCTGAGCCACCCCTGCGCCCTGTATCAAATAGGTCCTATATTCATAAGAGGGTCTAGAAATTATCACATTGATTAAAAAAGAGAAAAATATGCACTGTTGTATTTTATGATGATCTAGTGCTTAGATTAAACAAAATAGTCCATGCCTAACATGATGAATAAATAGTAAATTTAGGACATTAAATTGAATAAAATAGCAATGTGATTTACGAGTTAGAAAAGAATGTATATCTAAATAAAGAGCTAGACTAGCCATCACGGCACGGCCCAGGCATGGCCCGCAACTTCTCGGGCCGGCACGGCACGTCGTGCCTACGGGCCGTGCCAGAACGGGCCTCGTGCCTAGCATTCGGCCCAAGCACGGGCCTGCGGGATGATTTTCGGGCCGTGCCAGCCCGACCAGCCTGGCAAAAATATTGGGCCAGGCTAGCCCACAGCCCGCAATTCTGTAAACACACCAGCAAATTCAGCTCTAACTTCAGTTTTCAAATTTGGAATCAAATTTCACAGAAAACATAAAGAAAAAGAGATCACAGATTCACAATCACAACTCACAATCACAAGTTCACAACTAGACCGGATTCAAAGATAATAATTGGACCATTGACCAATGACCAGTCACAACTCACAAGTATGAACTATGAAGTATCTTAACAGATTCACAAGTCACAACTCACAATCACAAAATAACAATGCACAAACAAGACTTAAAAAGATAATTGAGCTGTGTGCAATGTTGCCTCATTAAAAACCTTTCTAGATAAAACTCACCCTTGTGAGAAACCCTAGAAAGGAAAAAAGAGTGTAGCACAGCTCTTATAATGATAAGTTCAAAGTTCAGATAGTCACACAGATACAAATGTCACTCTCAGTTTCATCTCAACTCTCATCTCTTCTCTTAATCTCAAGTTCTCAACTCACTCTCATCTCTCAACTCTCTTAGAAGTCAGAACAGAGAACACTAAGTACCAGCAGAAGTAGATGCAGAAGCCACTGATGTACCAGCCGAAGGAGCCCCAGATGCACTCTGAATTTCTACATCAAGATATTGATGCTCGAAGTAGCTTGCCAACTCTTGGTTATCTGTTGAATGCTGCAGTCTTCGTTCTCCCAACTCCCAATCCTTGATGCAAGCAAGCATCTCCACATGTTCTGGCAACAAGTGTCGGCGCCGCTCTTCAAGTATCCTTCCTATCAAGCTGAAGCACGATTCTGAAGACACAGTAGACACTGGAACAGACATTATATCTCTTGCCATTATAGATAAAACTAGAAAGGTTAGTTTGTGGTCACACCACCAGAGAAGCAAATCAAAGTCATCCTCATATGTAGTGACATTATCACTGTCCAGGTAAGCTGTGAGCTCACAACCAACAAATGCAGCAGATGAAGTTGGGGTAGGGGATGGACCAATAACACCAGAGGCTCCAGGGCCTCCAAATATTTTTCCCCAAGCCTGTTTTCTCTTACCAGTTTGGCCTGCAGGATGTGCAGCCCTTCTATTCTTAGCTGCACCAAACTTGTTGTCATACTTGGCAAACAACTTATAAAGTTCAGTTTTAACAGAAGCATAATATGAACAGTAATCAACACCAAGGTTTTCTTTTAGAATTACCAGGACATTAAACAGATCTCTCATCTTAGCTCTTAGATCAAGAATGAAAGCAAATGAATACAGCAGAGGTATATTTTCCCAGTATTTAAAATTTTTTAGTTTCATAGGATACACAACAGCTATCAGATTTTGATCCTTTTCACTTGCATGCAAATGAGCAGAAATCTCAAGCAAATGATGCAAAACAAGAGGGCTAGTTGGATAGTACACACCAGAAAGAACAACAGTTGATTCATAAAATACTTCCAGGAATTCCAGTACCTTTGCAGCTATATGCCAATGCCTTGGAGTTATCAATTCAGCCCCAAAATTAGCATTAATGAACACAGTAAAAACTTCCTTATATGGCAGCATGTGTTTAAGCATAAGGTATGTAGCATTCCATCTAACATCCATATCCAAACTAAACTTCCTAGGTCTTAAACCTTGAGCATTGCAGTAGTTCTTAAACTTGGCAATTCTATGATTAGAAGAATTCAAGAAGTTAATAGCAGTTCTAAAATTTTCTGTGTAAGGTTTGAACCTCTTTAAACCAGATTTAACAATCAAATTTATGATATGACAAGCACAACATTGATGAACAAGGTGATAAGTTCTTTTATTAGGATCAGAAGGTGTAGGGGCTGGATCAGAACCCAAGTATCCTGCAAACAAAGGTGTCAAAGTTTCCATTGCTTTTGCATTAGAAGAAGCATTATCTAGAGTAACAGAAAAGATCTTATCAATCAAACCAAATTCCGCAGCTAGAAGAGGAAGCATCGGCTACCGACCTGTAGATCAAGAAACACATCAGATGACAGAATTAGATCAATAAAGAAGATGCTAGGGTTAGGGTTAGGGTTAGGGTTTACCTGCACAACCGGAGCCCGGTGCAGGAGAGGACGACGACCCCCGCAGAGAAGACGACAGACTGTTAGCAAGGACGGCGAGCGGCGGAGGAGGGATGACACTGACAGGAACACGAACTCACATATCACCAAAAGGGGAAGGGAGAGGGGGAGAGGAAGGAGATCAGGGAGGAGAAGGGAAAGGCTGGCTGACGGCGGAAGGCAGATCAAGGTCACCGGAGACGATGTGGTCGGACGCCGAGGAGACAGCGGCGCGGCGAAGGTGAGGCGACTAGGCGAGGTGAAGACGAGAGCGGTGTGGGCGGCTGGGCGCTGCGCGGCGGGTGGAGTCGAATGGATTAGGGTTAGGTGAGGCCATGAGGGGATGGGACGGCCGTCGGCCGCGGCGTGTCCCTTATATATGAAGGGAGGGGCCGAGTGGGGGCTGAGGCGCTGGGCTGATGATGTCCCAAAATGGCCGTCGGGTGGCGGTGGCTGTCTCGGGCCGTTGTCGGGCCTCCCTCCAATTCTCGTGCCGAGCCGTGCTGACCCACAGGCTTGGGGGTCAGCCCAAGCACGGCCTGAGCCGCGGGCCGGGCCAGCCCAGGCCCGAGTTTCATCGGGCCGTGCCAGGTTCATGTCGGGCTTTCTTTTCGTGCTTCGTGTCGTGCCGTCGTGCCTCGTGCTGCATGGCCAAGTATAGAGCTAGTCCACGTAAAACGCAATAGAAAAAAAATACAGATGGCAGTTAAACCTAGGCGAGCTGGTCTATGCACGGTTGCCTACTGCATCCGCAGGTGCTTATTGGGCTAACGCTAATCTAACCTACCACATGTCCAATTGCCAACAATATAATATGCTTAGTATAATTACTTGGTGAATTACTAAAGTTTTTGTGGAAATAAAACTTATCGCTTAACCGAATTCATCAGAATTATGACTAACAAGTGTTATATGCCTACAACACAAAGTTTTGCCTATCACGAAAAGTTGTGCACCCTAGGTTCTAACCATACTACCTTAACATGATAATTCTAAGAGCATGTACAATAATGAGCTTATAGCCAAGGTAGTCAGCATTTTTGCTGGTGCGGGGAAGAGAGGAGAGGAAAGAGAAGAGAGCTTAGCTCTCATACAAGCAACAAGTTAGGCACGAAACCATAGACATATGTGGGTCCAAACAAAAGTGTATGTAAGGAGGAATAGGAAAGAGAAAGTAAGACATGATACCACATAATAATAAAAAACTTTTCTAAAGCCAAATAGGAGACAACTATTGTATAACTTGATTCCTATGACTTGACTTATAACCAAGCACTTGGCTCTATTATTGACCATGCTCCAAGAATGTATAGTACTCCCTCTATTCTAGAATTAAAGCTGTTCTAGCATGGGACATGACTACCAAGACTAAGGCCGTGTTTAGATGCCAAAAAGAGGCAAAAAATTTTTGCATAGTAACTGTCACATCGAATATTTAGACGCATGTATGGAGCATTAAATGTAAGTAAAAAAATAACTAATTACATAGTTTGTCTGTAAATGTCGAGACAAATCTTTTGAGCTTAGTTAGTCCATAGTTAGACAAATTTTGCCAAATAACAACGAAAAGTGCTACAGGAATTTTTCTCCAAAATTTTTCACAACTAAATGGGGCCTAAATCAAAAAGACCAATGGGACGTTTGGTTCCAGAGCCGGGTTCACCTTGCCCTGCTTGCACGCTCAACGAAAAACTTGCTATGCCCAGCGAGCCGAAACCCCTCTCCGGCAGAAGCAAAGAAATTGCTTGCTTGCAAGAAACGAAAAATAGCTGGCCCAACGACCAAACTGCTCACTCCGTCTGAGGGCCTGTTTAGATGCAAAAAAAATTTGACAAAAAATCCTATAGCACTTTTCATTATTATTTGGCAAAATTTATCTAATCATGGACTAACTAGGCTCAATAGATTCGTCTCGACATTTATAGATAAATTGTGCAATTAGTTATTTTTTACCTATATTTAATGCTCCATATATGCATCTAAAGATTCGATGTGACAGGTACTGCGCAAAAATGCAAAGAGAGGACAGAGTACATATAGGCCACGTATAGAAAACTAGTTTTCTTTTACAACAAACAATTTTATTTCAGCAACTTGTAGCTGCGATCAAACTTACATACAGAAGAAGTCAGTGCTCCCAACAGAGGGCACCGGTGATTATGGCTGCTGAGGGTGTGTTCACTTCCCATGCAAATTCAAAATATTTCCTCTTCTATCTATCATATCAAATATTTAGACGTATGTATGGAGTATTAAATATAGGTAAAAAAATAACTAATTGCTAATTTTGTCTGGTTTTTGCGAGACAAATCTTTTGAGCCTATGTACTTCATGGTTGGATAATATTTGTCAAATAAAAACGAAAGATGCTACAGTAACTTTTCACCCACTTTTCACCAACTAAACACACCCTGAGTATAAAAACTAGTTGTTGGGACCCCCACTGAACTGAAAAGAAGGCATTGGATCTGATCTATCCAGTGCTTTCTCTGGTGCAGCACCGGAGAATTCTGGTGGCCTGAGGACTCATCTAAACTGGGCCTGGTTTAGATGCCCGATTCGGGGCATTCCGAGTTCACTGTAATACATTATACATCACTGTAGCAATTTTATTTTTATTTGGTAATAATTATCCAAACATTGATTAATTAGGCTTAAAATGTTCGTCTCGCAAAGTACAACAAAACTGTACAATTAGTTTTTTATTTCATCTACATTTAGTACTCCATGCATGTGCCGGTATTTTGATGTGATAGAGAATCTTCTTTTTACATAGTGAAATTTGGAGGTGAATTTGGACATCTAAACAAGGCCACGGAGAATTCTAGTGGCCTCCAATTAACTCATCCAATGTACTCGTTAAATTCCAGTGATAATTTTGGTGGAGGCACCGGAGAATGTTGATATCTTTTGAACTGCCGAAATATATATTATTGCACAACGTTAATCATAATGGTTATGTCATATTAGTCGTTAAAACTGAATTAAGGCCCTAAACCAAAATGCTTTCGAACTCAAAGCACACGTTCGGAGTGGCATGGATCAGATTTGTGGTGAGGTGTGGATAGTATAATATATAGATTTGAGTGTGAATAAGCAAACTAGCACGGAAGGTATGGACGACGACCGTACAATACGTAATGCACTTCTCATTTTCCTGGAATAAAGCGAACTAGTGCCTAGTGCAGTAGTCATCGCAAGTGATCTACCAAACTAATTGCGTAAATGGTGGCTAATTCGTAAGACGAATTTATTAAGTCTAATAATCTATGATTAGCAAATGTTTACAGTAACATCACATGTATTAATTATGGATTAATTAGGCTTAATTCGTCTCACGAATTAGCCAATTAATTAGGCTTAATTCGTCTCGCGAATTAGCCACAACTTATGTAATTAGTTTTGTAATTAGCTCATATTTAGTCCTCATAATTTTAGGATCTGATGTGACACGGACTAAAGTTTAATTTTAGGATCAAACATCCCTTACTGCAGCAACTAAGATATCCTCCGCACACCTCCCAAAAAAAAAGATAACCTTACTTGAATGATGAACCAAACACCCGCCAAAACCATGTGGCAAGCCTAACATTAAGCGTGGCGAACTGTGGCTGGGAACCAAAAACATCCCTTTAATTGGGTCAAAGAGAGAATACGTTGTCATTCTCATTCAAGTCGATAAGACGAGGCCCTGTTTACTTGAACTTATCTGTCATGATATAGCGTTTTCTCTCACGACAAATCAGCTTCAGCCGTCTTATCAGCCGCAGAAACCATCAGCCAAACAGAGCTGAGGATCATGAACGCCAACTTTGGTTTGCCCCATTATTAACGCGCTTTGATCCTCTCACCATCAAGTGATGTGACGCGGCGAAGCTTGGATCATGGAATGCATCTCCCTTCAGAGGCCGATTGAGGCGCATCCGATCGATCCCGAGTTCCCGACGATGACATCTCTCCTCGATGCTGACTCAAATTCATTGCTCGCCACCCTGCACCGCGCGCGCGACGCTTTCAGCTAGCTAGTAGCATTGGTTCCCAGCTCCAGAAGCAAGAAAGCACTACTACGTACTCTCTTCGTCCCATTGAAAGTGTCGTTTTTGACTTTCAGACTTCATGTTTGACCGTTCGTCTTATTCAAAATTTTTGTATAAATATTATTTATTTTTTATAACTTACTTTATCATTAGAGATACTTTAATAATAATTTATTTATTTTATTATTTGCATAAAAATTTGAATAAGACGAACGGTCAAACAAGAAGTTTAAAAGTCAAAAACGACACTTTCAATGGGACGAAGGGAGTATAGTACAAAGCTGGTGCGCGGGAGTAGACGTGTGATGTAGGTGAAGGCAGGGCAGGCGCATGCAACTACAACGCCGAAAGAGGGGAGGTCTATGGAGTATGGACTGAACAATTTAGCATGCATGCATTCAGCCTTCAGCCTTCAACGGGAGATCCCCGCGTCGATCGGGCTTCAGCGTGTGCGCGATTGGCCTCTACGAGGTCACTTAGATGGGGGCCGCCGGGCGCCGACAATCCCCATTGGCGTTCGGCATTGGGCAGCGGCAGCGCCCCGGCGGCCGGCCCGAGCTCGCCGGCATGGCCGGCATCTCGTAGAAATGGTTGAGTTTCGTATAGAAAATTTTCCACTGTACCCCCACGTGTGGCTCTGCATGTTGGAGTTCGTCCAGGTGGCATGCATCTGCGAATTGACATGTAGGGGGTGATTGGTTGCTGGAATTAGGCCATCCTGAGGCCCATCCGGCACTGCTCGGTGCACTTGGGCCATGTTTGGATGCCTGCCTCACATCCTTTACCTGCTCCGACTCATTCCTCTCGATCCCTCCGTCCCGCACGCCTCCATCTTCCCAATTTCTGCTTCCCTCACGAGCTGGGACAGTGCGGTGCTTGGCAGGAAGGGTTTCGGGGAGCGCGGGAGATGGCGCCGTCCTGGCGATAAAAGGCGCGCACGGGTGTGCAGCTAGGGTTACCGCCCCCATTCCCTCACCTCTCCTTCGTCCTTAGCTCTGGCGCGCCCTCTCCTCTTCGTCCCCATCGACCTCCGCCGCCGCCTCCGTGCTGGTCCTCCGGTGGTCCGACGGTATATCTCACCTACGCCACCCCCTGCTCTCCTGTGCGGCGATTTTGTCGATTCTTTGCGGATTTTGTTTGCCGTGCACCCAAGAACCTTAGGGTTCTTGATGTTATGTACTCAGATCTGTGTGATGTTACTGCTGATCTACATGTGTATACATGTTTTCGTCTTCTTACGCCGCCGGATCTGTGCGATGCACTCCTTTTTTAACTATACATGTGTGGTCTTGCTCACATTATGTTCATGCCCATTTTGATTCGAACTGAGCGAAGTGCCTTGGTCAATGATGTTAGATTTGTAGGCGTTGGAGGAGCACCTTTTGGTGTGGCAGCCACGCCTTGCTTAATATTGTCGGTCTGTAATTTTTGCCTGCTAATCAGTACACCCACAGTGCATCATCTCTTTCTAATTTCCACTATTTCCAGTTGGTAGCCATGGATTTGCAAGCTAGGCGCCGTGCTGCCACTGCCATCATAGTGGCAGTCGCTGCGTGGTTTTTCATGTGGTTTAGAAGAAGAGCTGAAGAAACCCGGTCAGTGACTTATGGACCCATGGCAGATAGGGACCAACAAAGGATTAGCAACCTCAAATACATTTATGATCTGATGATGCTCCAAGTTCAAGGTCAGTCGAGGACGAAATGTTATCTGAGGCCATTTTTTTCCCAAAATTTCATTTGAAAACCATCTTATACTAGTTTGTCTTTGTTGTTTCAAAGGAAACATGGCTTGGTATGTTGTCTACCGCGGCAAGGAACCTAGGGTGTATCGAACTTGGGCTCAATGCAATGCACAGGTATCTGGTTTTAAAAACAATAGCTATAAGAGCTTCCCTACCGAAGAAGAGGCAGTAGCATCATACATGGAGTTCAAGGGTTTTGAAGAAGAAAAAGTTCTGTTGAAGCGTTGAAAGGTCTTGATGGCTAGAGGGAGGGTGAATAGTGTAAAAAATTCCTACAAAGTATTCTAAACAAGTTTATCAATATAACAAATAGCGAGAAGCGAGTTTTGCCTAGCCTATGGGGTGTTGCAAGCCACCTATCCAAATGACAATTCTAATATATTTCACTCAACCGCACAAGTCAAATCGCAAGAGCAACAACTAAACAAGCTAGCAAGTTACACAAAACTAAAACTACACAAGCTACAACAACAAGCTAGCAAGAGCAAACAACCAATTACTTGAAATGTAATGCAAGTTAGAGATACGAGAGATTTCACCGAGGGGCTATGAATTGAGCCAACCAATCAATATCCAAAAGATCGTGCTTGCCGGCACGCTAGTCCCCGTTGTGTCTCCCTCAACCACGTGGTTCGGTGGCTAATCGGTCACACACCGAGCCTCTCAAAAGGCACCACAAGAATCTACCAAATGGCTAGGAGTTGCAATGACACGAGCAATATACTAATGCTACCTTGCAGCACTCCGTCGGGGAAGGTGCAGACCCCTCACAAGATCACGGGAGGTGGCCAAGAACAATCACCAACTCTTGCCACGCCTCCAAGCTGCTCCAAGCCGTTTAGGTGGCGGCAACCACCAAGAGTAACAAGAAAAACCGCAGCAAATCAATCCCCCAAGTGCCTCTAGATGCAAATCAATGATCGAAGCACTTGAATCACTCAATCTCACTCAAGAATCGCAATAGAATGCAAAGGAGATGAGTTGGGATAAGAGGGGATGCTTTGGCTCAGCTCAATGTGCTCACAAGTATGTCAAATGTCCAAGCTAGGGAGCCAAGAGCCGGC
Organism: Saccharum spontaneum; assembly: GCA_022457205.1. Lineage (NCBI taxonomy): Eukaryota > Viridiplantae > Streptophyta > Magnoliopsida > Poales > Poaceae > Saccharum > Saccharum spontaneum. The sequence continues at coordinate 33,245,352 of CM039579.1, read as the reverse complement.
CACCAAGTATTTATAGACGTACCCCTTCGAAAAGAGCCGTTGAGCTCACTGTGTGGGCGACAAACGCGTCTGTCGCACCACCGACAGACGCCGTGCCCGCGTCTGTCGCACACGATCGCGCCACGTGTCCACGAGCTTTGAATTCTCAACGGTCGAGTTCTAACCGACGGACGCGTCCTTTGCTCGTACGCCCGAGAGTTGAAGACCATCCACAAGCCGACGGACGCGTCTGCCGTGATGCCGTCAGACGCCATCCAGCGTCCATCACAACCGATCCCGCAGAGCTGCTGAGGAGAAGGCCGACAGACGCGGACCACGCGCGTCTGTCGCTCACACACCCCCGCGTCTGTCGCTTGCTCACAGAGAGCCGCGGATATGGTTGCCCGACAGACGCCAGAGCCAGCGTCTGTTGCCCCTAGTGCCAGCGTTTGTCGCCCCTAACTCAAGCAAATTTTCATTTTTTCTTGCTCCACTTGTTTCACCCTTTCACAAATGAGCTGGACCAAGTAAGTGTACCACTTTAGCACATGTTTTAGCTCGAGAAACACCACGTGACATCGCCTCCAAATCTCGACATTGGCGTAAAGGAAAATAGGCGTTTCAACTCCTCGAAAACGCCTGAATCCCGTCTCGCAAACTCGGCGGGAGGGAGAGAGGACCCCCAAACCCTCTCTACCGCTCAAACACCATCACCATCGCAATTGTGCTAACACCACCAAGTGACCATCATCATGTGCAAGTGTGTTAGCATTTTCACAATCATTTTTCGAGGCGTTATTAGCTATATCCAAATGCATATGCTCAATGAAATGTCACCTAGAGGCACATGTAGGACTAGAATTGATACGGCAATTCCCCTCTTTATAGTACGGCTATCTAACCTATAATGTAACCACACCCACTAAGTGTCTTGGTTACCAAAGTATAACCTCTAGCATATACCTTTGCCTTGATCACCATAGGGTTGCACCTTGTTCTTCCTTCATCACCATGGTAAGCACTTCATCGTCCACACTTGATCATCATGCTTCACCATGCTATGTGCTAATCATCATTTGCTACATACAATCTTAAGCATATGATTAGCACTTGGGCATTGTCACTAATTACCAACACCAAACATAGAGCTTTCAAGCGTCCTGCACCGGTCGTTACCAAAACACCTTGCTTATTTGTTGTTTGCATGGTTCAGTCTTTTGTGTTGGTGGTACTCCTCTTGTTCATCGTTTTCAGTGGGAAGAAATGCACGATGTCTCCAAATTGCTATGTAATGGGCTGATGTCATTGACCTTGTGAGGTACTGCGAACCTTTGGGGTTGACAACTACGAGCTTATACTCTTGTATCGTTTTAATTTTTGCTGATGCTCCGAGGTCAAGTGCAGTGACTAGGCAATTTGATCTGAGGCTAGAATGTGCTTTTCTCTAGTTGTGCTACAAACGGTGGTAAGCTCATTATATTGATACATGGGTGATCACAACTCATTCCATGAGTGCAAACCAAACACAACTGGGATCACCAGTTCATTCATGAAAGTTGTACAAGCAGGCAACCAAACAAAATGGTAGTGATCCAGTATGCATGCCTAAGTCACAACCAAACACACCCAAGTGCACAATATCCCTGTACAGGGCTCCATCCCGGATCACCCACCAAAGTGCAACCAATGAGGCCCGTAGGGATCCTCCCAACAGGCCTACCTCGGTGACCCACGCCCACCGAATAGAGGAGTATATATCTGCCGCAGGGTTAGGCGGTTAGCTGAAATGGGATTGTCAACTGGTCGGTGTCGTGCCGTTATGAGCGTGGAGGCCGGGAGTGATGGCCTTGCTGGTTCCTCCGTGCAAGCACGCGCCAGTATAGTACTAGTACGGAGTACTAGGACATGGTGCTGCCATGTTGATCTCGATGATTCGACCGCCCATAGGCAGCAGTAGTACTCCGGCCGGCCGCTAAAGTTGCGAGTTGACAACGCGATGCGACATGCCATGCCAAACACCATACCCATACCAGCCCATTCTTCAATCTTCCAAGACGACATACTGGCTCTCTCATGGAAAGAATGCAATTTTGAGTGTATTCTCGAATAGAGTGTTCAAAGTCTCCTTAACTTAAGAGACGTCTACCCGGTAACACTAATAGATCTCCCTATCTACTCATGCGCCCTTGTTTAAAATGAATCATTCTCAAGTCGAGCTCACGCATGCACGTCCTACCCGGCTCTAATACGAAGACAGGATTCACATATCCATGTCCGATTTCTAAGGTTATTAGTTTTTTATTACTAGCAAACGTGCACGTGCATTGCGTGAAACCTAATACATCTTGGAATTGAATTTTGTATATTTGATGGAAGCGAGTTGTTCTATCTCGTATGAACATGAGTCATGAATCCGGACAACATACTATATATATGTGGGATACGGTGGGTGCGTGGGCAATCTGGGAAGTAAAAAAGCACAATAGAGGACACGAGTGTATTTTAAAAATAAAAAAATCAGGTTAAAATAAATGCTTCGCTCTTAATATTAGGTAGGATAGAGTAGATATATAGAGATAGAGATATATAAGGATCACGGGATCAAAGGTATATGATTATTGATTTTATTCTTTGTTTTAAGTTTTAAATTTTTAATTTTGATAACATAAAATGAGTATTTCAGTCTCTAAAAGGTGTTGAATAAAAGTTTGTCAATTACAAAGTTGTAGATTGTGTCGAGCTTCATAATTTTAATATAATGATTGTACGTATGTGACTTTATATGAAAAAATATGTTGCATGATGAATCTAATAATACTTAGTTGGTAATATAAACATTAATATTCAAGCGTATAAATTTGGTCAAACTTTAAAATTATTTCACTTAGGGCAGAATTAAAACATCGTATTTTTAGGACACGTGGAGTATATAACGCACGTGTATATTCGCTAGTATGAAAAATAAGAAGAAAAGACATAAATGCCAGATGTATGGATAGATGAGCAAAGAAATATCAGGAAACAAAAACAAAAAAGTTACGAACAAAAACAAAAACAAAAACAAAAACAAAATAAACAGGAAAGAGAAAAAAAACTGCCGGCCCGAGGTGGACGTACGGAGGTAAGGTAATCAAAACGGGGAATTGTTTTTAAAAAAAGTCAAAACGAGGAAAAAAAAGAAACGTCCACTCAAAAAAACGGAAACGTAAAATGGAAAGCTCTGTTCATCCAAAAACCGCAAATCTCTTTGACGTGCCTAGATATAAATATTGATTTTCTGTGAATTTATCGTCTTAGGCATGTAAAAAAAATTCATGGCCCTGGTATAACACATGGACATATATCTAAAATATTAATGTTTTGACATAAAAATATATCTCATGACAAATCTAATGATATTTATTTGATGTCATAACTATTTATATTTTTGTATATATATAATTGATCAAACTTGTTTATATACTAAAATATGATACTGTGATAGAATTTTATCTTTTCTACCCTTCGCCGGACTAGTGCTTGCATAGTTGCGTTCTGTATCTTCAATTTTCTCGTCGACGGTACGTCCGTACCCAGTGCTGTATTAGCCTTGCCACCGTGCACATCCAAGTTGTCGACTACTAGGAGAGATCAATTGCAATGTATTGAGAAAGGCTCCAACCGAAATAGGAGCCACAATGCGGGCATGTTTGGATTTTATGGACTAAAATTTAGTTTTGCACTTTCTGCCAACTTTTAGTTCATGGGAATCCAAATAGGTGGGCTAAAAGAAGAGAACTAAAGTTTAGTCCATTTACTCTACAAGAGAGCTTAAGTTAGGCTACAAGACGCTCGATCCATACCCCCACCCACTTAATGCTGCATGGCTGTGTATTGTCATGGCTAAATTAAATTAGGAACAAATTGATTATTGTTGGTTGAAGGACTAAAGTTTAGGCCATGATCCAACCACCGCCACTAGGCCATCAACGACTAAACTTTTGCTCCTTTACTCCACGGACTATTGATCCAAACAGCGTACGACTGCTGAAAGATGACCACCCCCGAAGTATCGTTGCAGTTTCTTCACGACTTTAGCCGAGATCTAACTTGGAGAAGACAGCAAGCTAGGGCCCAACGGGGGGTCACCTCGATCGATCTACATACAAAGCCTGCTTCTCAGCAGCTGGCCGGATCATACTCCATGCATGTTGCTAGGTACTTGCAAGTTGCATCAACAACCTGCTAATTGAGAGCTCCATGTCTGAAGCAACAACAATTAACCACTATGGCTGCATTGTTACATCCGATCCATCAATTATTGCTAGCCACACAGAAACAATCTGTTAACGCGGTAGTTACATCACATACAGTATTGCTCATGCTGACTACAGTATGATGGAATCATGAGCCTGGCTCTGGCATCAAGCATAATGTGTGTTCCCCCGTGGTCCTGTCGATCCTAGGACATATGATCCTATTCCTAGGACATTTTGGCTTTGTTTAAATACCCAAATTTACCCCTAAATTTCACTATAAAAAAGAAGATTCCCTATCACATCGAAATGCCGGTATATGTATGGAGTACTAAATGTACATGAAATCAAAAACTAATTGCACAATTTTGTTGTACTTTGCGAGACGAACATTTCGAGCCTAATTAGTAAAAAATTGGACAATTTTTACCACATAAAAATAAAATTACTACAGTGTGTATTTATTGTGCACTGTAGCAATTTGGTGCCTCGAATCGGGCATGTAAATGAGGCCTTTGTTGAATTTTGGCGCCAGTCCAAATCGCTGTCATCTGTTTCAGAAATCTGTTGGCTGTTGGTTGCTGAAACTTATTAAGACGCCTCCCCTCCCAGCACACAACAATCAATCTTATGGCCTATGGGGGAAAAGCAAGAGAGAAGTGCGATTCACAAGTTAATGAACTAGCCCTAGCAAATTGCGGATCACAGTCACAGGAGACGAGTCTCCGGTTCCGCAAATTGCCCCGTACGTGCCATTTACAAGGATACAGCTAGGCGTCCTTGGATCCGAAGCAATACTGGGACACAGATAGGCTCTGCTGTACTGTATGCATTTAAAGTCGCCGACATGTGGGTCGCTCCTACTAGCATGTGATGAAGGGATCGTAGGCCTGGTTTAAATCGTGGAAGTTAGAATTTTTCTAACGGTAGCACTTTCGTTTGTATTTGACAAATATTGTTTAATTATAGGCTAACTAGGCTCAAAAGATTCGTCTCGAGATTTATAACTAATCTGTACAATTAGTTATTTATTTTACCAACATTTAATGCTCTATACATGCGTTCAAAAATTAATGGGATGAAAAGAGAGTGAAAAACCTTGAAATTTGGAAGGAAAGAGAACAAGGCCGTAGATTGTAATGCGAAGTACTATTGATGTAGCATATATCTGCATATGGAGAGGTGAGATTTTGAGAGACGAGGGCTATTAGCTCTCCTAGAAGAGTCTGTCTGGCTCTGTAGTCCATACCTAAAGCGTGCGTTTTTTTTTTTTTTTTTTTTTTTGCGGAACAAACGTGCGTCGCTATTGTACTCAGACGGTTGTGGATAGGAAATTTCAACCACGGATAAGGATATGGGTACATGTCAATTCACCGTTGGTGTTTGAAATACAAAGAATTTCATCTATTTTAATGGCAATACAAAGGATTTAATCTATTTTAATGGCAATCCAACTCTGCCATCCTATGCTCAAGGGGCCAGGAGTATAATGAATTGGGGACATCCGGACATCGATCTAGGCCTTTGCTTAGTTCATGAAAGAAAATTTTTTTTATGTTACATTGCATGTTTTATGGGATATTAGAAGGGGTTTTCGAATACTAATTAAAAAACTAATTACATAACTCGTCTAAAAACCGCGAGACAAATTTATTAAACCTAATTAAGCCGTTATTAGCACATATGTGTTACTATAGCACTTAAGGCTAATCATGAACTAATTAGGCTTAAAAGATTCGTCTCATGGTTTCCAACCAAACTGTGCAATTAATTTTTTTATCTACATTTAGTACTTCATACATGTGTCTAAACATTCGATGTGATAGGATGAAAAAATTTTAGGTGAAAACTAAACACAGCCCTAGTATAGAGAAATAAAGAAATGACAGGCCATGTTCGTGAACAATCAAGACAGTGGGGGTGATACCAATCACGTATGCTGTTGCACCATTGCATTTGTCACAACAATAGGGCCTATATTTCAATCAAAGGACATGGGCAGTGCGGGCTGCAACGGTCGAACACACACGATTTCAATCAAAAACTGATCAGGTCAGGCAGAATGGGACACTGCCACACACTTGGTCCCATCATTGCACACGACCTACTTATACGCAACGAACAAAAATGTACAGATAAGAACGACAACCTGGCCAAATGCGTGCTCAATAGATATACTTCAAACATGGAAAACAAATTGAATACAAATGGCAAACGATGTTCATTGGTACAGTAAATTTGAACCTCAAGTTGTAACACATCACTGTGTTCATGCAAAACATGGTTTCGGAGAAACATGAAAGTCCTCGATGTTACAGTGAACAGAGGCCATAAGGTGTTCCTGCTTGCCAACAGCCACTACGACATTGAAATCATGCATTCATCTTTCACATGCTTTTGATGAGACGATGTTCGAATAACGGAAGAGTCCTGAAATAGTTCAGTCTTCCCTAGTGTGTACAAATGATCACATAATTCTAATTCTAGGCCTGTTTACAACAACAAAAATGTTGGAACAACCCAACAAAGGGTATAGAACTAGACATACAGCGCGGTTACAAAACAAAAACACAGCTCATCTTCCATGCGACAAAGTATCATGACACCGAGCCTCACGCATGGATAAGACTGTCAATAAGGATCAATGCATGCTAGCTGGGAAAGAATTGTTGCCAGTACCTTGTTTATAGATCATAAAATAGATGTGACCCGGACAGAGTGGTCTGCAGACCCAGTGATGTACATTGGCAGTGTTGGATGCCAATCCACACTTGTGATAGATGAACTGTGCGGTAGTGTCCTCAATCCACTTTCATGGCCTTGTACCTGAAGGGATGCAGATGAATCATTGGAACCTGTTTCTGCTAAATAAATCTAAGTGGTGCAATCAGATAGTGATGGAAACCTGATATATTGGGGCCCGAACCAAACCAGAGGTAACCAGCAGCCTCTTGCCATTTGAATCCAATGCTATTTCATGCATTCGTGTTTAAAGCTCTCCTGATTGCAAAATCTGATAATAGAAGCACAAGGAGAAATGAGCAACTGTCATAACAATTCACAAATGATCACCAAATGTAGGGTGTTCTCACCTACTGCAATCTCTTGACCAAAGAATCTGACCTTGATTGTGCAAGCTCCATTCAAATATCTAAAGTCAATATAGTTGACATCGGATGAAATCATGCAAATTAATGGAATATTATTAAATTAAATATTTGTATAAAAGAATTCACATTAGTACAGAGGAAAAACAGTAATATAAAACATGTTGAAACTTTAATTTTGTTTATAGCTGATAACTGGAGTATACTAAGAAGATTATCTGACCATGAGGACCCAAGGAACTATAATCTGATGTGCAGACGATACATAATACTTAGTAAGGCATCAGACGCCCAAGTCCCCGCCATGAGAAAGGAAAAGATGTGTCAGACCACTCCAAATAAAAGAGTATATTCAGATTCTACTGTATATGTGGTGAATTGAGCATCATTCACGGTCCGTTTGAACCATCATGTTCCCAGTGACCAGATCTATACATCTATTTACAAAGCCCCCAAGAGCTTCTGACTAGTTCAATTAGAACCCTTCATTGTATTTTTTAATAATATTTTAATTAAGTTTCAGTAGTATTTTTGGTTTCTTACTTTCTCCTCGTAATACAGGGCAAATGTTTTGTCATCTTCATGTTATTCCTCTAGT